>CATIWK010220106.1:0-10598 GCA_949634005.1 Mallotus japonicus
ATATGCCCTAGGCCAATTGTGTAATGACCATACTTTGACTTTGTCATATTTCCATTTTATTAATATAGAGGCATTTTAATTATTATTGGACAATTCTGATAAGTTCCTTGACTAGTTAATTCTACCTAAGGTCATCAAGTATGTGACTGGATAGTAAAACTCTTAGGTGAGACTTGAATTCTATTTTAAATTATCCCTAGTCAATCATTATCATTGGAATCATAATGAATAAAGACCAGTATGATGTTGATTGATGATTTTGTTTTATAATCATGTATATGAGATATTAAGTCAAATCATAGGTACATATTTGAGAAATAATGTACTGGATCGACCCGCTATGAGAATATAATATGGATAATTGTCATAAGTGATTCTTATCATAGTAATATTATTTTAGTCCTCTGTGCTGAAATCACCAGGGTTTCCTACATAATAAGTTTTATATTTTGACACATTCTAACATCATCTTTAACTGGATGGTATAATATGTTAGAATTGAATTTAGAATGAGTTATATGAAAAATGTGAGTGATTGAGATGAAAATTTTCTCTCATTTATTATGAGAACATATCTATGGGCCCCTCGATGAGTTAGACTAAGAAAAGATGCATGACCATGTTAGAATGAGTTGATAAAGAGTTATCAGTATTAGTGTACTTGGGATCGAGAAATAATATATTGAATAATATAAGGATGACAAAAATTATATCTTATGTTCAATCAAGATATTATGTGATAAAAGGACTATAATACATATTGTGGATTAGGTTATATTGGATTGCCGGTCTTCACATAACTTGGGTAGTCATAATGTCTTGTTAAAGGCCATTTTATGATTTGTGGGCTAGAATTAGGATTTTACGCCTACTGCCAATGTTGTGTAAACCTACAGGGTCACATACTTAGAACAGGACTTGAGAAGACTTGGGTTAATTAACCTAAGTGTGTGTGTGTGTGTTTAAGGTAAGTGTTATCTTAAATAAATTGGAAGGAGTTCTATTTTGGTTAATATCTATTTCCTTATTTATTTAAGGTAAATAAATTAGAAATAATTCTATTCTTGGAATTGGAATCAAAATAAAAATAGAAGGTTAAACATAACAAAATCGTTTTAATAAGTGAAACCCTAAAAGGGATGTCTATATATATATATATATATATATATCATTCTCTGAGGTTTTTGCATCTTATTCATTCCACGTGCTTCTAGTTCATTTGAGAAAAGAAAATCAGAGAGAAAAAAGTGAGACTTCAAAGGTGCTAGCACACCTACATTGATTTTGGATATCCTGTTCATGTGGATACTAGTAGAGGACATGGCTATATTGGCGTCGTCTTGATCCGATAAGAAAACATGAACAGCTCGAGGTAGGGTGTCACCGGTGTGAACCCCTTTTCATCCTTTTAATCTTCCTGCCTTGAGATCGTCTTAGTGAGTTTTTAGAATCTCTCTTAATCGATTTAATTGAATTATATGGATCTTATGAGGATTTCATAATTAAAATTTTTAATTATATAATGCATGTTTGCATCATATAATTCCAACATACGAAAAATGCCAATTTCGAAGATAAAAATAGAAATCAGAGGATTTTGGAAAAACTACAATTCATCAGCAGGTTCACAGTAAAATTGACAACCATTTACAAGCTAATCTTCACAGTAAATTTGACAACCATTTACAAGCTAATCTTCATGTTACTTAGAAAATATCAGCCTATAGAGTGGAATGAGTAATGTCATATCGCTTATCGCTTTCAACAATATCAAAGATTACCTAGCAAATCCACCGGTATTGAAGCCGCCTAAGGAAAGAAAACCTGCCGAGATGGTTGGTGCTGGGAGATTGACCTATTTCTAAATGTTTTTAACTAGCATGATTGATTGCACTTGGTATCTTGGAGAGTGCGTTTACCATTGGTGGGATGGTCCTAGCATGAGGAGAGTTCATGTTTCCCCTCCCGACACCATGTAATGGGGACAGGATTTGACTGATGATGCTCTTACGATTGTAGAGGGTGGTGAGCCTACAGAAGTGTATCTTGCATCTCAATATCTTTCTTATGCTGAGGTTTTGATTCCTCAGCTGATAGATGTTGTTGTCATTAGTAGTTCTGATCGTCTAGTTTAGAGAGGTATGATTCGATCTCATTACGCGATTGCAGTTGCTTCACCATCTTCTACTAGCCATCCTGCCTCTCAAGATATTTCTTATGCACCATTATGTATCACTTTATTCCATCCTACTGGCCATCCTGCCTCTCAAGCTATTTCTCATGCACCATTATGTATCACTTTATTCCATATTCTTTAAGACATTTTGAAAGTAAATGTATTAGTAATAAATAAAAAGAAAAATAAGTTTGACAGTTTATCTATGTTCTTTTTTGTTTATTATAGAGTCATCGATTATAGTGTAAGAGGACTTATTCTACATCGCACATTATCGAAGGAAAGGCTGATGCTGAGGGTGGAACTAGTGCTTATCATGCTGGTGAGGTTGCTCCTGAGGATATTGTGTATGGGAGCATTATTGATCCCATCATCCCCATACTCAATGGATTAACTGTCACTGGAGGTTTGGCGACTTTTCCTTTGTCTGTACCTAGTATCCATGCAATGACTTTCTTCCCTCAAAAGACTACTCATATGGGCCTTTCACCTTATACTAGTTTCTTTCTACTTTTATCAGTGTTTATTTTTGACCTTTGACTGATTTTCTCTTTCAGATCCCTCGCTCAATGGTAGAGACATTGTATTATAGTGTCAGCAATGCTCAGCCTCACTTCATGGGGTTCTACAGCTCTCAATTCATACTGCTCTTGCTTTTATTATCTCTTATGTTATTTTCTCGTGAAAATAAATGCATGCATGCATTTATGTATGTATCTATGCATGATAATATTATTTCTACATTTGATATAGGAGTACCTATACGTGCTTCTTTTTTTCAGGAATTTTTGGATGGGAGGATCAGGATCAGTGTGATATCGGGGCACACAGGCTAATGACGACCATCTACCGGTTGTTATTATTTGTAGAAGGGTCTGCCTGAATAGACTTTGTAGATTGGAGTCACCATTTGACTTGAATTGGGAGAAAGTGAATTAGAAATCCACTTCCTTAACCAGAGAATTCGGGTTCGGGGGGTTTGAGTTACTTATCCTGTTTCTTATCATACATGTTGCTTATTTATTCACTATTTCAACCTAGTTTCGGTTTTATGATGCATTTACCACACTTAATTATTAGTCAGTTTAAATTGGAAATTGAAATGTGGGATAATTGGATTGACAGGCATTCATCACAAAATAAATAAATAAACAAGCATTCACCAATCAAATAAGTGACCAATATAACACGTAGCACATAAGCATGCAAGAGATAATAAACGAAAATAAACACACAAAAAAAAGAAAAAAGGAAAGGGGAGAGGGATTAAGGATTACAACCCATGGAAAGAAGCCTATTCTAATAAATACATCTAAAATAGAAATAATGGGTGAATTAGGATTAAGGATTACATTGCCTTGAAAATGCCTATTCTATTAATTACGTCAAAATGGAAAAAAGAAATAAAGATTCTATTCTAATAAACTTGCAAAACAAAGGTTAGTCTTCACGCACATGCAAGCACACATCACATTTAAGATAATTTTATATACTTCATTTACCCATAATTAAAATAATAAGTAATAAAAAAGAGTAATTAAGCAAATAAACAAACAAGGATGCTAATGAGGATGCATGATGCAAGGTTTTGGAAATTAGGTATCTTGGTGCGAAGTTGTCATTTTAATTATATAAAAAGAGACTTTATGATAAAGTAAATGCAAGTAAATTAAAATGGAAAAATGAAGATAATGAAAGTGATAAAATAAAAGAATAAAATAATAGAGAATGTAATAAAAATGTAAATAAAATAATGAAAATGATAAAAGTACTATTCTTACCATAAAAATATTAAATTTATGATAAAAATAGTAAATTTATCAAAGGAAACAATAGAGATGACAACGATAATAAATATGCAGTAAAGATAATGATAAGGCAAATAGGATGATAAAATGGATGATACAAATATTATTTTTATCATAAAGATGGAAACTTTATGATAAGAACAATAAATTTATCAAAAGGATAATGAAAATAATAAAAATGCAATTAATATGATAAAAATAATAAAATGTATAATTAAAATAATAAGAATGTCATTTTTACCATAAAAATATCTACTTTATGATAAAAATGGTAACTTTACCCAAGAAGGCATAAAAGCAATAAAAAATAATAAAAATGCAATAAAAATAGTAAAAATACAGAAATATTAATAAAAATACAGAAATGAAATAATGAACATGATAAAGGTGTCATTTTTACCATAAAAACATCAACTTTATGACAAAAATGACAACTTTACCAAAAAAGGGCATAAAAGCAATAAAAATAATAAAAATGCAATAAAAATGATAAAAATGCTGAAATAAATAAAAATGATAAAGATGACATTTTTACCATAAAAATGTTAACTTTATGATAAAAATGCCAAATTTACCATAAAAAGCATAATAAAATCAACAAAAATAGGAAAAAAAACAATAAAAATAATAAAGATGCTGGAATATTACTAAAAATAGATTAAAAAAATACAAAAATTAATCTATTAAAATTATAAAGGTGACATTTTTACCATAAAAATGTGAACTTTATGATAAAAATGCCAAATTTACCACAAAAAAAAACATAAATATAATAAAAATAGCAAAAATGCAAAGAAAATAGTAAAAATGCAGAAATATTAATAAAAATACAAAAATGAATATATTAAAATGATAAAGGTGACATTTTTACCATAAAAATGTGAACTTTATGATAAAAATGTCAAATTTACCATAAAAAACATAAATCTAATAAAAATAGCAAAAATGCAAAGAAAATAGTAAAAATACAGAAATATTAATAAAAATAAATAATAATTAAAAAAATAAATAATAATAAATAAATAAAATGCAAAAAACAATAAAAATGCTAACTTTATACCAAAATACCTATTTTTTATATAAAAGGAAAAAATATGTAAAAATGATGGAAAATGCAAACACTCCCAGATTCTCTCCAACTACTCACTTCTCTAACATATCTTATAACCAAACTTCAAAATCACCACAAAAATCACAACTTCACCAAAATAATAAATATTCAAGATAAAATAAATAAAATGCAAAAAATGATAAACAAAAATGCAAGAAAAGAGTAGGAGAATAAAGAAAATGCAATGAATGTGATTTTTTTTTAATTAAAAAGAGTAGGTAGATCCTTAGAGGGACCGGATAATTACCCTAGATGCATGCTTTGACTTAGAAGGAGCTAAGTTTGGATTTATGGGTCTAAATCCTAAGAGAAAATGATTTTTGGTTTGTGTGTTTGGGTGTAAATGGGTCTCCAAATGCTTTAGAAGAGAGTAAGAGAGAGTCCAATTCGTCCAAAATGGTTTGAGTTTCTCTCTCTAGGAGAGAGTTTTTGAAAAATGTGCCCAAAATTCTCCTAAAAAAGGAAAAATTCATATTTTTAAGCATACAGGTCTTGGACTCATGAGCTTGGGTCCTGGACCCACGCGCATGGGTCCTTTGACCCACGCAGCCCAACTGTGGGTTCGAGGACCCACGGGTATAGGTCAGGGACCCACACTTGTGGGTCAGCCCCTTCTCGTGGGCTTTTCACACCTTTTTTTTTGCTCTTTTTAGGCCCAATTTGGGCTTTTTGAGGTTTTGGGTGTATGTTTGGTTTACTTTGGGTTTCTTTAGGTTTCTTTCTCAATCTGACCATGCCCGAGAAAACTCCTGAAGGAGCTTTCCCCCTGTTTGACTGATAGGTATCCTTCACCATTAGATTTTTGGGAGACTATCGAAATTTGAGTGTTAACAGGACCATCTTAGAGCTCGCCAGTAGTGGGAAACGAGGGAGGACACCTTGAATTAGTGCATTGGCATACTAGAGCATGAGCTAGCTGGGTGCCCCGCAAAGGTGGTGATGATACGTCTAAATTTTCTTGATGAGGACGATGATTGAGTGAATGCAGTGATTGCCCCAAACAATAGCTATAATTGATGAGATTGTTTAGGAGGCTAAGTATAGGCCTTTGGTAATAGAGGCTATTCTTATGGTGTTCATTATTGTTGTGTTATTTTTCTGAGTTGGTTGTCTCCATATGTTGTACTCTTGAACAATGTTATTGTACTATTCCACTGATGCTCTTGATGCTGATTGTAGTAACTAATATTATTATGTTTTTTATTTTTATTTTATTTTCCCTCTTTTGCATAGGTTGTTCATTTTTTGGAGATTTTCGCACCTAGTTGAGCTCTTTTTTTTTCTTTCCTCTCCTTTTCTCTTTTTTATTTTTCCTTCTTTTACCTGGGTGGTCCCCTTTTGGAGATTTTCGCATCTAGCTGGGCTCTCTCTTTTTCTTTCCTCTCATTTTTTCTTTTTATTTTCCCTCTTTTCCCTAGGTGGTCCTTTTTTTTTTGAAGATTTTCGCACCTAGCTGGGCTCTTTTTTTTTTTTTGTACCTCACTTCGACTTTGAGGCTTATTGATAATGATCTGCAATCTAAAAATAACATAACTAATGAGAAAACATAAGTACATGTGAATGAAGCAAAAGAATGCAAATTCTACTTAACATGTTTTGATGCGCTTAAACAGATGATAGTGGTACAAACCATTTTCACAAATACACTTGCAAATTGAACAAACATTCACTTACCTTATCCTTAGTTAGCCTTTTTAAGTTTTCTAACTAAGCATTTTTCCTTTCATTTCCCTAACATTTTCCTATGCAACCCTTTCAGGTTTTCAATTTAGTGGGAATCCCTATTTTTTTCCTAGGCTGTCTTTTTGGGTTTTTAACCTAATAGAAAACCTCTAAATTTTGCCTAAGCCACCTTTTTTAAGCTTTTAACTTAGTGGGGATTTTTTTAGACGTAATTTTCTTTAGGCAATCGACATTAATCGGCTCTAAGAACTTATTCCCTTTAGAATCCATCAATTAGACTACTCCTCTAGATAAGATAGTTTTGACTAGGTATGGGCCTTCCTATTTTGGTCTAAACTTTCCTATTGGATCTGAAGCATTTTGCCTGGCCTGTTTTAACACCCAGTATCCTACTTTGACACTCTTGTGTCTTACCCTTTTGTTGAAGGCTCCGACCAATTAGGCTTGGTATAATTGCATATAATATAATGCTTTGAGTCTTTGACTAACTAACAGAGTTAAATTGGCATACTTCTACTGAGCCCATTGTGCCTTTGGTAATTCTGATTCAACCACTACATGGAGAGGTTTTATCTCTATTTCCAGTAAGAGAATTGCTTTAGAACTATACACTAGTGAGAACGGAGTGGCACCAATTAAAGTTCTGACTATCATTCGGTATTCTTACAAAGCATATGGCAGTTTGTTTGCCTAATCCCGGTACGTTTGAGTCATTTTAGCTAAGATTGTTTTGATGCTTTAGTTTACAACTTCATCAGCTCCATTAGCTTATGGTTTGTATGGTGATGACTTATGGTATTCCACCTTATATCTCCTTAATTATTTTTTAACTTCGCCTTAGAATTGTACACCATTTTCTGAGACTATGTGATGAGGAATCTGTATCTATTGAACAAATTTTTCTTAATGAACTTAGCCACTTAGTTTGCCTCTAGTTTAGCATATGGTTCTTCCTTAGCCCATTGTATTAAGTAGTCAACTGCAATTAGGATAAATCTGTGTCCATTTAAGGTTGTAGGATGGATTTCCCCATTTTAACTTAGTGGGGATTTTTTTAGACGTAATTTTCTTTAGGCAATCGACATTAATCGGCTCTAAGAACTTATTCCCTTTAGAATCCATCAATTAGACTACTCCTCTAGATAAGATAGCTTTAACTAGGTATAGGCCTTCCTATTTTGGTCTAAACTTTCCTCTTGGATCTGAAGCATTTTGCCTAGCCTGTTTTAACACCCAGTATCCTACTTTGACACTCTTCTGTATTACCCTTTTGTTGAAGGCTTTGACCAATTGGGATTGGTATAATTGTATATAATACAACGCTTTGAGTCTTTAACTAACTAACAGAGTTAAATTAGCATACTTCTACTGAGCCCATTGTGCCTCTGGTAATTTTGATTCAACCACTACATGGAGAGGTTTTATCTCTATTTCTAGTAAGAGAATTGCTTTAGAACTATACACTAGTGAGAACGGAGTGGCACCAATTAAAGTTTTGATTATCATTTAGTATCCTCACAAAGCATATGGCAGTCTGTCCGCCTAATCCCAGTACGTTTAAGTCATTTTAGCTAAGATTGTTTTGATGCTTTAGTTTACAACTTCAATAGCTCCATTAGCTTATGGTTTGTACGGTGATGACTTATGGTATTCCACCTTGTAATTCCACAAGTGCCAAGAGGGGGGGGTAAATTGGCTTTTTGAGCTAAGTGGGTAATTTTTGTTTTACACTCAAAAGCAAACAAAAATAGAGTAAGGGCTGAATTAAATAAGGATAAGAGCAAGAAAAAAAACCAAGAATTTATAGAGGTTCGGCCCTCAAAGCCTACTCCTCTCCTCAACCATAAGTTGAGAGTTTCAATGCACTATCAATCTACTTCAAGGTGTAGATCAAACCTTTACAAGCTTAAATCAAGCTACCCAAGTGTTTTCTCAAGGCTCACACTCAAACCTAAGTGTTTTCACAAGGCTTACACTCTAACCCAAGTGTTTTCAATGGCTCACACTCAAACCCACTTGCTAAGAACAATCCTCTTAGCTTAGAAGTGATTAAAACCCTAACCCAACTCACTCAATCCCACTATTGAGCTATTGAATGAAGGAATTAAACACTCACCAACCTACACTCAAGAACACTCTTGAGATAGAAAAAAATTACAAGAATAAAGATGAAGATCTTGGGTGGTTGAAGATGAAAATCAAGAGTAAATAATCAAAGATAGCTCTAAATATATTTGTTCAACTTCATCTCATTATTCCAGCTCTGTTCTTGGTAGTATTTAAACCCTCTAAGAGAAAAAGAGCTGTTGGAGGTGCATTTAATGCAAATAGAGCCGTTTCAACCACCAAAATAAAAGAACTCTGCACGCGTGTCATGACTGATGACAAATCGTCATTGGTCATGACATTTCTGGGCGCCAAGATACAGCTTCAAAAAATTCGTCCTTTCATGATCTCTGATGATGACACTGGTGATGAAAACCTATTGTCCTCTTGAATTTTTAGGACTTGGATTTTTCAATTTTTGCTCCAAAATTTTTTCTAATGGTTGATAATTACTTGTTATCACTTGTAATGAAGATTTCAATCATTTTTTACCAGATTTGACTTTTAGAATTTGACAAAAAATTCGATCTTCGATTTTGTCTCTGTCATCACTGATGATGAGTCGGTCACCACTCATGATAGGTATTCAGACTTGGAAATTTAACAACTTAACTTTTTATTGGTTACGTCCAAATATGAATTTTGGAATATTAATCCACCTAAATATAAACACTTAAACACACGGATTAAATATAATTTTATTTAATTACTTGTGACCATCAAAAAAGATTATTTTACCCCTCAAGGTTCAACAATCTCCCCCTTTTTGATAATAACAAATAATTATGTAAAATTAGGCTAAAATTGGAAGGAAATACTCCCCCATAAAATAAGCCTAAAATTAAACTTGCAAAAATCATTAAACAAGTCCATTTTGCATATTTAGCAACAAAGCAATGAATTATTTGAGCAACTCTCAACAATCAACAAAAATATATCCAAAGAAGATATATTCAACTACCTAAAAAAAAATGCTTCCCCTTTGCAATAACCACAATGAACGTATTTAATATCAAAAAATAAACCTTTAACTTTCTCCCCCATATTGAAAACCTTTCTCCCCAAACATAGATCTTGAAAACCTTTCTCCCTAAATACAAATCATAATAGATCATAATATCCATACAAACACAATTCACATCCACACATTTTACATTTTCTCCCCCTTTATTACTATAAAAAACAACAAGAGAGAGAGTTGTAAAAAGAAAGGTTCTAAAAAGTTAAAGGCCATAACCATGTCAAGTTCTAAAAAGACTTGAAAAATCTGGTTAAAAAGAAAAATAAACATCAAAGCAAATATGCCCCAAATAGTGAAAGGCCACAACACAATATGACAAATAATTTCCTTCACATAAGCAATATCCATAACCAACAATTTTTCACAAAATAAGTATCCAATATTCAAAAAACAAATCAATATTTGTGAAAATGGAATAGTGCAATTCCAACAATTCCAACAAATAACACTTGCAATTGATACCAAATGTTGCTATTTATAGATCACACCCGACCTATATCACGCAACAATTTCAGCTAATCACACAATATCCAAAATATACTGACCATAAAAAAATAAAACATCCAATTATTAAATGTCCACTAAATCAAATATACACATCACATGATATTCACAATACCATTTACAATCTAAAATATTAGCCTTAAGCCTTTTTCTCCCCCATGTTGCTATTAAAAACACTTAGGCAAGGGG
>CATIWK010220110.1:0-12557 GCA_949634005.1 Mallotus japonicus
ATCTGTCCACTCAAGTCTGCTGCCTTTCATGCAATCTGTTATTGGAGCCATGATGGTGCTGAAATTGGCAATAAATCACCTATAAAATGAAGCAAGGCCATGGAAACTCCTCACTTCTGTCAGGGTTATTGGTCTAGGCCACTCTTTCACTGCTTGCACCTTTGCCTCATCAACCTCTAGACCAGCTCCGGACACCACATATCCCAAAAACAGCACTTTGGGGGTCATAAACACACACTTCTTCTTGGCAGCATAAAATTTCTCCCTGCGCAACACTGCAAAAACCTCTCTAATATGCTGCAAATGCTCATCGTGGTTAGCACTGTATATTAGGATGTCATCAAAATATACTACAACAAATCTGCTAATGAAAGGCCTTAATAGCTGATTCATGACACGTATAAAGGTACTAGGGGCATTAGACAAACCAAAAGGCATTACAAGCCATTCATACAACCCCTCCCTAGTCTTAAATGCTGTTTTCCACTCATCCCCAGGCCTAACACGGATCTAATAATACCCACTTTTCAAATCAAGTTTAGTGAAAATAGTAGTACCACTAATCTGATCAAGCAAATCATCCAAGCGAGGAATGGGAAATCTGTACCTCACAGTTATCTTATTGATGGCTCTGCTGTCCACACACATACGCCATGAGCCATCCTTCTTAAGAGTCAAAAGGGCAGGTACAGCACATGGACTCATGCTCTCCCTCATATGGCCTTTGACAAGCAGCTCCTACACCTGCCTACGCAATTCTTCATGCTTGTTGGGACTCATCTTGTAATGAGGTCTGTTGGGCAAGGCTGCTCCAGGCACCAAATCGATGTGGTGCTAAATGTCACGCAATGGGGGCAACCCATCTGGTAATTCCTCAGAAAACAGGTCACCAAATTTTGCAATAAGTGGAGCCACAGCCTCTGAAGTTTGAACCAAGTCTGTCACCTCTTTTCCTACCAGCATATACCCGAAGTCTGATTCATGTAATTTCTCATCAAATTGGGCCAAGGACAGTAAGGTATTAACTTCACCAGTAGGTTTAGGCTTTTCCAGCACCTGTCTACTAGGCAGCAAAACATTTTTAACTCCATCAAACATAAAGCCATATGTGTTAGTTCGTCCATTATGAATGACATCCCGATCATACTGCCAAGGTCTACCCAACAACAAGTGAAACACATCCATAGCTACAACATCACACCAAACAGTATCTTTATACTTCATTCCAATCGAAAAAGGAACCAAAGCACGTTTAGACACACAAACCTCTCCGCCCTTTTTAAGCCAAGCAAGCTTATAGGGTTTAGGATGCTTTTCTGTTTCAATTTTCAATTTTTGCACAGCCTCATCAGACACAATGTTTTCACAACTGCCACCATCAATTACAAAACAACATACCTTATCCTTGATTGTACAAGTGGACTGGAAAATGTTATTTCGCAGCCAATCAGTCTCATCTGCAGCTCTTGGGGTCAAACAGGCTCGCCTAACCACTAACACAGTCGCTATATCCCCTTCCAACTGCACTTCATCAGCTGCTTAGTCATCATACACAGCCTCTCCCTTAATCTTTGCGTCATAATCTTCATACTCATCAGTGTCAACAAATAAAGTTTTCTTGGCTGTAGTCTTTTTGCAATCAGCCTGTCTATGGCCAACTTCCCCACACCCAAAGCACTTCATATTGCTGCTGCCAGGGGTCCTAGCAAACTGTCCAGGTCCCTTGTTGACAACACCATTACCAGCACTGCTACTTGTCCACTTATTCACGCCACTGCTGCTGCCAATGCCAGAATTCTGAACAACACTACTAGTACACCTGGACTGCCTCTCAACCATCAAAGCCTGCTGGTGCGCTGCAGACACAGAAACTGGATCGAGCATGTTCACGGTATCCTAGATTTGTGCTCGGAGGCCACCAATATAATGAGCTACCAGCTGGTCCTCTGTTTCTTGCAACTCATTCCTGGCAATTAATTGGTAAAATTCAGTGGTATATTCATCCACTGACTTAGCATTCTTTTTCAGATTCTGCAAACGCTGGTACATCAACCTCTGGAAATTATAAGGCAGAAACTCCGAACACAGGTGTTTCTTCATCTTCTCCCAGGTCACGATTTTCGCCTTCCCCAATCTGTTCCTGGTTAATTTCACTTGCTGCCACCATGCTGTTGCCCTACCTCGCAGCCTTGTGGCAATCAAAGGCACCCGCTTATTCTCAGGTACACCTTTGAAATCCAGAATTTCTTCAACCGTGGCTAACCAATCCAGAAACTCTTTAGGTTGTAGGCTGCCATGGAATTCTAGAATCTCAGTCTGCATTCCAGTCTCCCATCCTCTGCGATCCTCATCAGGCTCATCCCTTCGTTGCCTACGAGGAACCTCAACCTCCTCATCGCTACTGCCCTCATCAGAATTTTCCACAAAATTATTGTGATTTTGTGGAGGGGGATTGTTCCGATTCTGGTTGGCCAATAAAGCAGTCATCCTCTCCATCATCTGCTCCATCATCTGCTCGAATCTCTCATCCATCCTCTGATCGATTCGCTATTGTTCAACCTCACGGTCATACACATCTTCAAGTCGTTATTGTCTCCTTCTTGCCATTTTTTTTTACATAACCCCCAAAGAACGAACTGGGGCTCTGATACCACCTATGATGTGGATCAAGCAGCCTTAGCATTCTTGGATAGGTTTGATAGAGTCCAAGTGCACAAGCGGGCTCTAACTCCTAGCATCGGATGAACTGCGGGGCCTATAAGATGTCAAAACGAAGCTGATTTAGAGATCTACAAAGGGTGCAACAGCTATGCCTGTTGCAATCCAGCTTTTTCTTCAAATTCATTCGTTTTGGGCCTTAAATTTCCATTTGAAGTTTTGTTATTTTATTTTGGGATATTTTTGGTATTTCGCTGTTTATTTTTAGGGTTTTCGGTTGTAGCCCTATTTATTCATCTTTTTCATTATTATGAGACAGTTTTTGTTGAAATTGATAATCAGAGATTATTTCTCCCAAATTTTATGTAATTTGGATGCCTATTTCCCGGTAATTGTGCACAATTCAACAGGGTTTAGAAGATTATTAGTCGGTAGTTGTGCGCAATTCAACACCTAGTAATATTTATCAAGTTCTTGTAGCTTCCGCTACGTCATACTGTCTCGGTTCGAGCTCCTTAACCTGAAAAGGTATTAAAAAGGTCCTCGGTGTTGTTAAAAAAGGAGTAGGTTGTAGTTTGCGTAATGGATCTTCAGTTTATTTCTGGTACGATAATTGGGTGGATCTTTACTACCTCCTAATAGCATATGCTACATCACAAGTGCCAAATGCAATGCAGCTAGAGAAGGTTAATGCTTATACCAATACAAAGTATAGATGGAATTGGGAAAAGTTCACATACTTCCTTCCCACATCAATTATTACTTACATTGTAGCGATTAAACCGATAACCCATGTAGATGGTTAAGACACTCCATATTGGAGATTTATGCCGAGTGGGAAATTTAGTATCAAGTCTATAATATGCTTGAGATGGAAAATTGGTCTAGTACTTCCACTAAATGGAAATAGTTTTGGCATTAGGATGGTCCGGAATGCATTAGATTTTTCTTGCGGCTATGTATACATAATGCACTCCTCATAAAATAATATAAGGAAAAAAACGTAAAATGTCTGATTCAGCTTGGTGTACAAGATGCAACTCTCAGGAAGAGAACATCATTCATGTGCTTAGGAACTGTAAATATGCTAAAGACTTATAGTTTAAGCTTATGCCAACATCAAGTTGGGGAGATTTTTTCAACTTACCCTTGCAACAATGGTTGCTCTGCAACCTGACAAATCACCTCAAGATACAGTCTAATTCCAGATGGCCTTTAGTCTTTGGCATGGTGTACTGGAACTTATGAAAGGTGGCCATACATTTTACTTGGAGTCATGGTGAGAATTCAAACACGAGGCATAATGCTCGTTTAGTGATATTAAAGTGGAAAAAAGGCTGCTAAATTACAATCTACATTAAGCAAAGAACTGGAGGTTGTTTTACATCAAGAAGAATTGTTGTGGTTTCAGAAGTCTAGGAAGATTTGGATACAGTCACGGGATAGAAATACAAAGTACTTCCATACTTATACTATTGTCAAACGCAATACTAATTGTATTTTAGGCTTGTAGGATGAGTCTGGTGTGTGGGTTTCTAATGATGTTGATCTTAAGCATATGGTTGCTAATTTATATCTAGCTGATTCTGGGCTCTAACCCCACTCTCTACAACATGGTTTGTTTCCTTCTTTAACTATTGACATGATTTATCATCTCAGAAAGCCATTTTCCATGGATGAACTTCGTTCGGCGATGTTTGATATGAGCCCCTGGAAGGCTCCAGGCCTTGATGGTCTTTATGCAGGGTTTTTTCAAAAATCTTGGAGCGTTGTTGGCAATTCTTTGAGTCAATTTGTTCTAAATTTCATTAAAAGCGGTGAGTTGGAAAGGGGCATTAAAGAGACCTTAGTGGTGCTTATTCTTAAAGTCCGGCATCTGGAGCAACTCAGTCAAATGCGTCCTATCAGCTTATGCAATGATGCATACAAGGTTATCATGAAAACCTTAGTTAATCGGTTAAAACCTATTCTCCCTGCTTTAGGTTCTCCTTTTCAGAGCATTTTTTTGCTTGGACGTCACATTACAAATAATATTATTATCTTTCAAGAGATTTTGCATCTCATGTATACTCGGAAGCAAGGTTACGATTTTATGGCTTTTAAAATTGACCTTGCTAAAGCCTATAACAGACTTTCTTGGGATTTCATTAAAGATACTTTGATGGATATTGGGTTAGATAGTGATTGGTGCCTCAATATTATGAGATGTGTGGAGTCCCTTCAATGTCTGTTCTTTGGAATAGTGAACAGCTCTCTAGTTTCTTTCTTATACGTGGTATTCGTCAAGGAGATTCTTTATCTCCTTACTTATTTATTCTTTGTATGGAGAGATTTTCTCACATTATCTCTAAAGCGATGGGTCGGTAAATTTGGAAACCTATTAAGCTCTCTATTAGGAGGCCTAAGATTTCACATTTATTTTTCGCTAATGATATGGTTTTATTTGCCTAAGTTAGTGTTGACCAGATGCAAGTTATTAAGAGATGTCTTGACAATTTTTGTTTGGCGTCGGGGCAACTGGTTAATTTGAATAAATCAAGCTTGTTTGTTTTGGCTTCTGTGGATGCTAACCTTGCAAATGCAATTTTAGAAATTTCCAATATTCCCCTTACTTCTAATCTTGGAATGTATTTGGGTGCCCTTGCGATACATGGTAGAGTCACTTCCTATTCTTTTCAATATATTTTGGATTGTTTATAAAAAAAGCTTGATGGTTGGAAGGCCAAACAGTTATCTTTGGCTGGTCGTATTACATTGGTTTAATATGTTATCTTGAAAATGCCTTACTATGCTATACAATCCGCCTTTATTTCATATGGAGTTTATGATAAGATTGAGTCTCTTTGTCGAAAGTTCTTATAGGGATCTCGAGCTGAACATCATGGTACTCATTTGGTACGATAGTAAATTATTAATAAGCCTAAATCTCAAGGAGGTTTATGTATTCGAGATATAAGGCTGGTTAGTAAAGCTTTTCTAGCTAAGTTAGGTTGGCAAGTGACTTTGA
Organism: Mallotus japonicus; assembly: GCA_949634005.1. NCBI lineage: Eukaryota > Viridiplantae > Streptophyta > Magnoliopsida > Malpighiales > Euphorbiaceae > Mallotus > Mallotus japonicus. Next base: position 5,666 of record CATIWK010220110.1, read on the forward strand.
TTCTGATAGTTTGTGGGTGAAGGTCATTTGTAATAAGTATATGCGAGGAAGGTAGTTGAGCTGATACCATTGATTAGTCTAAGAAAGGCTCAGCTATGTGGAGAGGTATTTGCTCAGGAGTGGATTTGGTTTTGTCAAGGTTAGGTGGTTGGTATTCGAAATGGGAGAGCCATGAAATTTTGGACTGATGTATGGCTTTTGGATGAGCCTTTATTTAATTACTGTCTTGTATCTTTGGATGTGGATAGTTTTAATACCATGGTTTATAATTATTGTGTTACAGGAGAGGGTTAGAACTAGAGCTTTCTTTATGGTTATCTCCCGCCCAATATTGAATAAAAGCTTACGGCTTGTATTCTTACTGATAAGGATGATGATACAACCATATGGAAATTTTCTCCATTTGGTCGTTTTACTATAAAGTCCACTTATAAAACTTTAAGTGGTTCTGATGTTTTGGTGAATTCTACCCTTTTCAAATGTTTTTGGAAGATTAAGGTTCCTCAGCTGTTACGGGTTTTTCTTTGGTTGACAAGTCAAGGAAGAATCATGGTTAATACACAAAGGGTTAAACAAAGTTTTACTAGTGATCCAACGTGCCATTGTTGTCCTTAATATCATGAAACAATATCTTATGTCCTTAGGGACTGTTTTATGGCTGATCAGTTGTGGACTTCGGTTCTTGGACGTGTGGAGGCTAAAAGGAATAAGTCTTTGGATTTTATGAGTTGGTTGTGTCATAATTTAACTATTAAAAAAAAGCAGGGTATGATGGTCGCTAGGATATTTTCTTTGCCTCTGTATTAATTATGGTGGTTGTGGAGATGGCAGAATGAATAGTGTTCAATTATAAAAACATCGTTCTTGCTCATAAGCTTTCTTTTCTTCAAAGGAATGTTCAAAATGTTGAAGCTAGTTCGTTTTGGCTGTACTTGAACTTGCTTGGTCGTAAGTGTTCACGAATTGAAGTGGGTTGGCTACCTCCTTCGGAAAATTGGGTTAAATTAAATACTGACGACTATTCAAAAGGGAATCCAGGCAATGCTAGAGGTGGGGGATTGTTTTGTAATAATTTAGGGCATTGGCTCAAAGGTTTTGTTGTGAATATTGGGTTTTGTTCAGCGGTTAAAGCATAGTTGTAGGCTGTTTTGAAGGGTCTCTTATTTGTTGTTCACAGTGACTACAAGAGGGTGATTTTAGAGGTGGAATCTAAGCTGGTGGCTGGTTGGTTATCTTCTCCTAATTATTATATTGGGCGCTTCATAAACCTGGTTACCGTTTGTGTTGATCTTATGAGACAGTTTGATGCTTTACAAATTCATCATATTTATAGGAAAGCTAATGCAGCTGTTGATTGGCTTTCCAATGATGCTCTTAATTTCAGACATGGTGTGTTCGAGTTTGTTTCTGCTCCACTAAGACTTCTGTAGATCCTTCAAGCTGATATGATGGGTGTTACTTGGGATAGGCAAGTTCCTAGCTAGTTTTTTCTCTTTGGGTTTTATTCCCTCCTTTATAACCAAAAACTTAAAAGGTAAAATTTTAAAATTTTCAACTAAAAAAATCGTACCTATATTTAATGTATTGTATTGTAAGTATGGAACAATCAATTAAATTTTGGTGGAAGAGAGTGAATATATAAATTTTAAGGGTGAATATATAAATTTTAAAGGATTAAAATAGAATTTATTTGGTTAAAAGGAGGTAGTACTGGTCTTTCCTTATCCCTATCCTCCCAAGTTCCGGCTTTGATTAGCACATAATAAATTTTTAAAAATTTTTGAATTTAAAAATAAAAATAATATTATCTAGCAAATGATTTAATTGAAAAATAACAAGATATAACATAAAAAAAAGAGATGTATAATTTAAAATTATAAATTTATTTATATTTACTTTTAGTATGTACCATTAAATAAAATTTATTTTACATGTTTGATAGTAATTATTTAAAAAAAAATTATTTTGTAAATAAATAAAGTGACCATTTCTAATAGAATTAAAATTTATTTAGGCCCTATATTTAGAGAGATTCTAGGATAACTCCTTGGCACTTAGGCCAGTGTTGGTGAAACACAATTTGTGACACCCTAACCCCACCAATACCCTTGCTAGATGTCCACTACTTGGACAAACCTAACTTAAGCATTGGTGTTGCGGAGTGTCACCTCCATCTCATCCACTCACTAATGAACTTTTGCAACTTAAACATATAAACATACTCCACCATTTCATATAACTATTATACAATAACCGTTCCAACTCTTGCTTTTTAATTATACATTAGTGTCAAATTAAATAGTATCAGTACAGTCTGTTTAAATACTTAACATTTTTACGAAAAAATATTCTAGCAGAGCATTTCTCGTCAGGTTCTCCACCAATTCTGCTGCATTTGCTAAAACACCAAGCTATCTTCCAGACAGCTACTCTTAATAACCCATTACTCTGGAAAAATTTATAAAAAGGAGTGGTGAGTGTTAGCCTATCGCCTAATGTTAATAGAATTGTATTCCATGTATAACTCTTAGACAACAATTATACTTGTATACCATATATATCTGATGTAACCATTATTGATTTAGTATATCAAATACACAAAGTTCACATGGTATCAAAGCTTTCAATCTAAAAGTTTTTTTCCAGCATTCTCTCACGTGAATTCTTTCCTCTTCGCCTGACTTCTTTTCTCAACTATCTTCTTCAAATTTTTTCCAATGTCTAACACAAATACACAGCTTGCCTTACCCACCTCTACTCCTACATCAACCACCACTCATCATTCGTTCGCTATCAAACTGACACCCAAGAACCTTTTAGCTTGGAAAACTCAATTTCTACCATTGCTAAATTATCATAATATGACCGGACTTATTGGTGGTTCTTCCATGGCACTGGCAATAACAATCTCCTCTACTACTGATCCAACACAAATGGTCCCCAATCCCGCCTACACTACATGGTTTTAACAAGATCAACTCTTACTTTCATGGCTGCACTCTTCTCTTACTGAAGAAGTGTATCCCTATGTAATTGGCCTTACCTCATCCCATTCGGTTTGGCAACCACTTAGCCAAGCCTTTGGTTTGATCTCCTAAAACCATCAATTACAGCTACATATTAAACTTCAAGAGCTTAAAAAGAACGACATAAATGTATCCACCTATCTTCACAAAGCCAAGAGTTTGGCCGATGAGTTAGCTTTAGTTGGGCGTCCTTTATCCACAGCTAAGTTCAATGCCATTATATACAGAAACATAGGTAGTAAATTCCATCCTTTTATTTCTACCCTTAACCTACGCCCTGAACTCGTCTCTTTTCAGGAGCTTCACAGTCACTTCTTATCTCATGAAATTCTTCTTCGTAATTTTCATCACCCATCGCAAGCTCATGCTGTATACCGAACCTCATCACCATCTTATGGTCGACCACCCTTTTCATCAAATTATTCAGCTAGATATCCCTCTTCTCCATGGCCTCGCTTTTCATCTCACAGACCTTTCTTCCCGCAAACTATCACTTACTAAATTTGTGGCATTAATAATCATCCAGCAACCAATTATCATAGAAGATACAATTAGCGACGTCCCAACAACACTGGCGCACAAGCAAACTACACATGGTATGATTCTCGGTCTGCTCCCATTTTGCCTCTTCCTAATTAAGTACCTTCCCATGCAAGCTATACTATACCAAACAATATCACTTGGACTCCAAACATAGGTGCTAGCCATCATATGACTCCAACACCAAAAGCTCTCTATGACATTCAACATTATTAAGGTTCTGACCAAATCCGGGTAGGAAATGGCCAAGGTTTGCCTATAATTTCTAAAGGTACTGCATTTTATCCATCTCTTCGTTCCAAACCTTTTACATTAAAAAATATTTTTCATGTCCCTGCTTTAACGAAATCACTGTAATTAGTTCAAAAATTCACCACTGACAACTCTTGCTTTTTTGAATTTTGGCCTAATCATTTTGTTGTTAAGGACCAGAAGACCAAGGAAACCCTGTTACGAGGACTGAGTGGAGATAGATTATACTGCCTTCCTCCTTCTATTCCTATCACATTTTCCAGTGAATTAATTTCATTTGATGATTGGCATGCACGCTTGGGTCATCCCCATGTGAAAATTGTTTCTTCAATAATTGCCAAGAATAAATTATCTTCTTCTAGTTTTTCTTCCAAATCTATTTATCCTGCTTGTAAGTTAGGAAAGTTAGCTAAAATGCCATTAACATCTGTTCAACATACTAGTCAGTGACCTTTTGACATTGTTCATTCAAATGTTTGGGGTCCTGCACCCATATTATCAAATTTAGGTTTTAAATATTTTATTGTTTTTGTTGATGACTTTACGCGATTTACATGGATTTATTTTCTTAAAAATAAAAGTCAAGTCTTCTCCATGTTTAAAGAATTTGAATATTTGGTTTATCGCCAGTTTAATTTGAAAATAAAAGCATTTCACTCGGATTGGGGTGGAAAATTTTAAAAATTAAATGCATATTTTAAACAAACATGTATAGTTCATCGAACTGCCTGCCCATACACACATAAGCAAAATGGCATTTCAGAGATAAAAATATGCCACATAGTTGATAATGGTCTTACTTTATTAGCATATGCTCACATTCCATTTCGTTTTTGGCCATATGCTTTTCAAACAAGTGTACAATTAATTAACTACATGCCTAGCAAAGTTATTAATAATTCTACACCATTTGAATTGTTATATGAAAAATCACCAAAATATAATGAACTTTGAATTTTTGGATGTGCAGCTTATCCATGGCTAAGACCATATAACAAAAAAAAAAAATTCTTTTAGAAGTACTCAGTGTGTTTAATTTGGCAATTCCCTAACTCATCATGGGCATTTATGTGTTTAGATATCGATAAAGATAAAATTTATGTAGCTAGGCATATTTCCCTTGATGAGAGTTTGTTTCCTTTTAAATTCCACACTAGTAGTAATCTTTCTCAACCATCACATCCATCTCCACTTTGGATCACTATCACTCATCCATCATCACTCGGCTCCTCAACATCAGGTAATAATTCTGCATCTCTTCCTTCTTCTTTTACATATTCTAACAGTCCCACACCTATCCAAACACCTATTTCTACTCCCTCCAAGACGTCTACCTTACCTCCATCACCACCTCATTCTCTTCCGCTTATCCCTATCACTCTCCTACCATATACACACCTTTCATTCTTTCACCAACCAACTCATCCTCATCCCCAACCCGATCACAACATAAACTCGATCAACCCAATCTCCTGGCTTTCATCTCGTTGTCGACTTTAGCAAATACAATACCTAACCAATCGAACTAACTTGTACCCATCCAATGGTCCTAAGGTCTTCCACTTTAAACAAAGGCCATGCACACCTTGCCACCCACACAACACTAAAAGTCTATTACCTCCAAATAGAACCACGAACCTTTGCCCAAGCCACTAAATATGCAGAATGGAATAATGCAATGTCTGAAGAAATTAATGTACTTCTTGCTAATTCCACTTGGAAATTAGTACCAAAAACTTCTAATGTTAATGTTGTAGGTTGTAAGTGGATATACAGGATTAAAAGGAAATCTGATGGTAGTATTGAAAGGTATAATGTTCACCTTGTGGCTCAGGGATTTACTCAAAAATCTGAATTAGACTACAAAGATACATTTACTCTAGTTATTAAAGCTACCACCATTCACATAATTCTTGCCATTGCTACAATGAATCATTGGCCCATTTGCCAACTTTATGTGTTTAATGCCTCTAATCCTGATCATTTTTGTCACTTACAGAGATCATTATATGGCTTAAAACAAGCCCCACAGGCTTAGTTTGAAATACTAAGTACTCATTTACTCTCCTTGCATTTTATTGCTTCCAAGAGTGATCACTCTCTTTTTATATATCGGCAAGGCAGTGATGTGGTTTTTCTTTTAGTCTATGTGGATAATCTTGTTATGACTGGTTCGAATTTGGCTCTTATTCTTGACATAATTTCTAAGCTCAAAGGTGAATTTCCTTTACGTGATCTAGGCGACTTCCACTACTTTCTTGGACTTAAGGTACATCGGCATGATCATGGAATTGTTATTTCTCAACACAAATATATTTATGATCTTCTTGATAGAATGGGCATGCTTGATTCCAACCCTTATCATACACTGATTGCTACTAAACCACCATTAATGAAAAATCATGACTCTCTCATCGCCCAAGAGAAAGATTATCATAAGTATGTTAGTGCTCTATAATACATCACCATTACTTGTCTTGATATTGCTTTTGGTATGAACAAATTATGTCAATTCATGCACAATCCTAGGCCTTCTCATTGGACTGCTCTCAAACGCATACTTAGGTATCTCCAAGGTACACAACATAAAGGTTTATTCTTTGATCACAATTCCTCTCTTCAACTCTTATGTTATACATATAGTGATTAGGGTGGTGATGTTGATGATCGTCGATCTACAAGTGGTTATGGTGTTTTTCTAGGCAAGTCCCTTCTTGGATGGCCAAGAAATAACCAACAGTAGCATGGTCCTCTACCGAAAGTGAGTATAAGGCAGTTTCTCATGCCACTGTAGAACTTATTTGGATTCGGTCTCTTTTGGGTAAACTTGGTTTTAAGTGACAATATTGGTGCAATTTACCTCACTTCTAATCCTGTATTTCATGCTCGCACCAAGCATATAGAATTGGATTTTTATTTTGTCAGGGAGCAAGTCTCTAATGGCTTCCTCAAGGTTCGGTTTCTCTCCACACATGATCAAGTCGCCGATCTCTTTACCAATCCCCTCTCCATCACTCGATTTCAACACTTGTGTGCACGTCTACCTCTTCTTGATGGTCCTGGGCTCCCGCGGG
>CATIWK010220111.1:0-16203 GCA_949634005.1 Mallotus japonicus
GCTATGCTTCAATGTCTTCCTTCTGATGACTCCCTCCAACAGAAAGGCATGAATTTAGTCTCTCAATGTCGCTTGTGCTTGAATGCTTTGGAAACTATTGATCATGTGTTGATCTCCTGCCCTTACGCTACTTCATTATGGTATGCTTTACAAGACCTTTTTCATGTGCATTTTTCCATTGCTAGTACTCCTCTTGATTTGTATTCTTCAGCTGCTTCTCTTTCCTTTTCTAGACAGCTTTCAGCCTTATGGACAGTGGGAATTCTTTCGGCTCTTTGGTTACTATGTTCTATTCACAATCAGGCCACTTTCAATGGCAGCTTTGTGCCGTTAAACGTCATCGTTCGAAATTTATGCAAGTGCATCAAGGAAGCTAAAATTTTTAAAGTTAGTACCATGCATAATTCTCAAGCTGAATTATTAATTCTTCTCCGACTACGGGTTTCGGGTATCGCCAAATCCCTTGTCTCTCCTCGTGCCACTTGTTGGATTCCTCCGGCTTTTGGATGGATTAAAGTCAATATTGATGGCGCTGCTAAGGGTTGTCCGGGTCTTGCCGGAGCTAGTGGAGTTTTCCGTCGACCAAATGGAATTGTTGTTGGTTCTTTTGCAGTTCCGTTGGGTATTCGTTATACTTTTGAAGCTGAATTGTATGCTGTTATGGCTGCGGTGTGCCTGGCTATTCTTCATAATTTCTCTCCTTTATGGATTGAAAGCGATTCGGCTTACATTGTTCAGATGGTAAAACTGAGATGTCCCAACGTTCCTTGGGCTTTGAGGAAGGACTGGCATGCATTCTTGGCTGCTCTTGACTCCATTCAGATTCATATTAGCCATATCTTTCGAGAAGGAAACTCTGTGGCTGATCGGCTGGCTAATATGGCAGTCTCTTTAGATGATGAAAGATGGTGGACTTCTTATCCTATGCAATGCAATGATGTTCTGCGTCAAGATGCTATGGGTTTTATTAGCTATCGGTTTCATTAAATTCTTATGTTTTTATGTCTTTTGCCCAAGTGGTTGTATTGAACTTTGATGTATTTTATTTTTTCTTTAATAAATACCTTGGTGTTGGTAGGTGATGCAGGTGCTATAAAAGTGCCAACCTTGCTGGGATGTCTTGGTGCACCTCTGATATCAGGATTAAGGAGCTTTATATAAAAAAAAAATTGAAATATTTTCAGAAGTGCATTTTTCAATTATAAATTTAACATGTATCGATAATATAAATATATATAAGAAATTGGTAGAAAAATTTTGGGTTGGATTTAGATAATATTACTCAAATTGGATTTATATTTTGTTTAGATGAGAAAATAAGATTGAACAAGAGAATAATAAAATAAAAAATTTATTTGCAAAAATTTGATTTGATTAGAGTGCAAGTAAGAAAATTAACTTATTTAGATCTTTTTTTTCATAAATAGTTACATTTTAACCTTAAGAAAAAAAACTTTACTGCTATACATTTTGAGAATAGTAAAGTAATTTTAATTATTTTTAACTTTACAATTATTTTAATAATACATAAGAAAAAACATCCAATTTATATGTCACAATTTGACAAAAAAAAATAAAGTATTAATTTGCACTAACTCAACTTAATAAATATTACTTCTAACAATGCAATATATATATATATATTGGCCAAAAAAAGGAAAATATTTGTATGTGCTCTTGGTTTGTACAGTACAATTCAGAGTTGCATTGGCCAAACTTGACCGCCAAGACTGTTTAGTCCTAATTAATGATCCAAAGATTTTCCTTATTCCTTTGGGATTGATCTGTATGTATAAATTCACTATCTAATCGATCTTCTTCAATTTATCTGCAACTCAACTTACTTGTCTAACACCAAAAACAAAATCTTTCCTAAACCCTACCTATGGAGAAGGAGAAGCAGCTTGTTGATCTCTACAAAGTTGCATGCAGATCGGCAATTTCAACTGGGCCTCAAGAATATTCTAAATGCATCTCCGCATTGTCTCGTCTCAGGAGTTTCCCTGTTTCTGTTGCCCTTCTCACCGACGTCATGCCCTCCATTGATCTTCTCAAAGGCCTAAGGAGTCTCATAAACCATCCTAATCACGATATCAGCCGTCTTTCTTCTGTTGTCTTTGCAACTTGGAGGAAGAAACTTCTGAAGCAATTTGCTTTGTATGACAAAGCTGCTCTCGATGCCCAGAATAAGGGCAACCCTCTCAAGTTCAAGATCAAGCTTCCCGAGTCAAAGTTGACCAATCTTGATGATGATCAGCCCCAGAAACTTCAGAACGAGAAGCCTTCTTTCATCCCTAATAATAAAGAGACTGGTCCTCATCAAAAGCCATCGCCGAAACCAAGTTCTGCACGGCTCAAGAGCCACAACTTGAAACATAAGTCTTTTCATGATCAAAAACCATCCCTGAAGGCTGATTCTGCACTACCCAAGAGTGGCAACCTACTGTCGAGGGACAACATACGGGAGCAAATTTATCAAGCCTTGTCCATGGTGTTTAAGGAATCTCAGGATGATGCTGACATAATGGATCAATTAAAGACCTGCGATCCTATCCAAATTGCTACTTCTCTTGAGTCTGCTTTGTTCCACAAGTGGGGAATTTCTAATGTTAGCTGTCGTGCCAAGTATCGATCACTGTTTTTCAACATTAAAGATGCTAAAAATCCTGATTTTCGAAGGAAGATACTTCTGGGGAAGATAAAACCAGAGGCTGTGGCAGAGATGAATGCGTCGGAAATGGCTAGTGATGAGATGCAGCACAAGAACAAGGTCATACAAGCAAGATCGTTGTGGAAGTGCACTGTGGACCGCCACCAGGAAGGCACAACTGATCAGTTCAGATGCGGCAAGTGCGGTGAATCGAAGACCATCTACCATCAAATGCAAACAAGGAGCGCTGATGAGCCTATGACTACTTATGTTACCTGCATTGTTTGTGACAACCGTTGGAAGTTTTGTTAGGATCAAGTAGTGCTATCTGATTCTCAAATTTAACAGTTACCTGATGTAAACTTGGCTTATTTTGGGTAGTTTTCTCCTATGTATCAATTTAAGAATGCTGTGTAGAATCTGAGATTTTGATAATAGCAATTATATATACTTTGATTGCAACACAGTATATACAGGTAAATTATGGTCATATATTATGCATATGCGTATATTTATCAATTTGGGTTGTTTTTCAAGCTTTTGGATCACAGAATATACCTTATGATTGGCACCCTTTTGAGTGAGATTGATGAGCTCATGTCACTCAAACGGTACTAATCATAGAGTACTCTGTCATGCAACAGAGAGTCGAGTGCAATGGTTGATGTAAATTTGGGATCTTTTGATTATATAGTTTGGGAAGGGTGTGTGGAATCTGAGATTTTGTTAATAGCATTTTGATTCTATATTTGTACTTTCTTACAATTCAGGTGCTCTTGCAACACATAACAAATATGTACTTTTGATTCAAGTGTCTTGTGATCAATGCCCTTTTGATAATGTTGATGGGAAGGCAGGTTTGATCAGCAGCAGAGATTTTTAAAACCAATTTTCATCAGGATTCATGATAGAATTAGAAACTCATCAGTAATAATTGAAATTTTTTATGAAATTCTTACTTCTTTGGTGTCGAAAACATCTTTGACTCTGGAAGAAGACATAAAAAGATTATATTGGTGTTGATGTACTTCAAATATATGCATTAATTTCAGTCGTTTGATGTTGATAGTCTGGTAGTTCTGATGTTTAGAATTACTGTAAGTGTAACTCACATCAAAGCTTGTGAACCTCTCAACTAATCTCCAGAATATATAATTAACTCATGAAGGCAACAGCCCTGAAAATTTATTAATCAGAACAACATGAAGGCAACAGCCAGCTGCTTGCCATGGAAATTCAGGAGCTTTGCTTGGCTTACTTCAAGAAAATCAAATGGCCCTTCACAATGTTACACTTCAAGATTCATGTAGCAGCACTTGGGGCACACTGAGTGTGTTAAGCTTAAATCAGGTCAACTTTAGTCCAAAACTGGCTTTGCTCATCACTTCAACATGTCTACTTCACTTGTGAAGGATTATACATGTCCCTTGTTATTGTACCAATATTGGATTATTTTAGTTCTTATAGCAGGTTATTGATTTAAAGGTAATAGATTTCTCATTATTTTAATTAATACTTATCATCTACACTTGAAAAAACAATTAAATTAAATAAAAAAAAGGTTTTCATGTCTACAAGAACAATAATTAAAGGCTTCGGCAGTCCACAAAAATTTTTCCTTAATGATTTATCTAAAATTTACTATAGAATTACTCCTTAATAATTTGTTTAAATTTTTATGAGAAAATTAAAAAGTTTGTTAGTGATCAAATTTTTAAAAAATTATTAAAATTTGTAAATTTTTAATTGATAGAAAAACTTAATAGCCAAAGGGTCAGTAAACTGCATAACATAGGACAGAAAGCAATCTTCCCCTTTTAAATCAGATCAAAATTAATTTTTACAAATCAATACGCATAATTTTTGAAGTGACCATAAAACTATTGGCCAAATGCATAGTTTCATCTTTAAATTTTACACAATTAACTTTTGATATCTCTCAAATTTATTATTTTTTATTTGACATCTAAACTTTTATTTTGAATCTATTAACCCCACAATATATAAAATCATCATACTTTAATGTTGACATGAAAAAAACAAATTATATAATAAACTAAAATAATATTCAATTAAAAGGTGATATAATTGAAATAGACTTTTCTAATTTTTATAATATAAATTATATTCATTAATGATATGAATAAAAAGATATTATTATTCACATATAATTTTTTTCTATTAATGCATTTTATATTATATTAAGAATTTCGTCGATTTGGCTTTTAGCCTTTGGTTCAAAAAGTTAAACCGACCGATGGTTACTTTTTATATTTGGCATGTGCATTTTACTTACTAAATTTGATACCTATTTGATACAAAAAGAAAAATTATGTAGTTTTTTAGCCACAAAGGTCAAAAACAAATTTCTTAACCGCAACCTAATAAAGTTCAAGGGTCAATTTGAGCTTTTGTCTTTTGAGGTTTACCCCATTATCTTGTGGACCTAATCTTTAGACCCAATAAGTAAATGGACATAAATGTTAAAAACCTTAGGCTTAGATTTTAGAAAAAATTATCAAATCTATCCCAAACTTTAATCCAATTTTCAAATATCTTCTATTCTCAAAGTTATATCAATTTAGCTATTCAACTTTGCAAATTATGTCAATTCTATCCTATTTTAATTTAAGGATCTAAATGTATTTTAAAAATTACTTTTAGATTTTTATAAAATAAATTTATTTATTAAAATATTTTTCCCTTATTTTTAACAAAAAATATAAAAATATATATTTTCAAATATTAATCCTACTATTTTCTAAATAACCTCAAACATTAATTTTGAAATATTTTCATAAAATTAATTTTTTACATTATTTTATATATGAAAATCTTCATGTTCTAATTTTTCTAAAACTTATTTCTCCACTTTCAATTATATTATTAAAAAAATTTCTAATAAAGATTGAACACAAATATAAAAAAATTATTTTTTAAAATTATTTTCTAAAGATTGAAAATTTATTTTTTTGAAAAAGTAAAAAATTTTAAAATCTGACAACACAAAAAACATAACTTATAAATCAATTATTATATTATTTCCAAAAAAAAAAATCAATTATTATATACCCTAATATTGATAAGAATAAAAATAAAAATGAAGTTTTTTTTTATTTAGATAATAAAAGGGTTAGTTCCCGCCAAAAAGCGTGATGAAACGACAAAACCTTTTTGCTCATTGTCCACTCGCCGTTTCACGGGAGCCGACATGCTTCAAATGCCTCCATTTCTCGCCACGTCTCCCCCCGCACCACCTCCTTCTGCCACGTACACAAACCCACTCTCTTACACATTTCTATTAACAGTAAGCAAAAAATAAAACAACCTTACCAAAAATAATAAATAAATAAATAAAGCAAACAAGATGAGCCTGTCTTCTTCTTCTTCTTCTTCAAAAAGGTTCATGAATTTGCAAATTTACTAGTTGTTTATGCTTAGATTTTGTATCATCTCTTTCTGTTGTTGTCATTAATTCAGTCTGTAAAAGAAGTAGCCATGACAGTTCCTGTTGGTTTTCTTGCTTCGCTGTGGAATTTTCTCTACTTCTTGCCCTTCTTCTTCTTGCTCCTTATTCTTGGCCTTGTCAAAGGTATATATGTATATATATCATATGTTCTTAGCATCATGTGCTTGTGTGTTTAAATGGGCGGTTGTTTTTGTTCTCAACATCTGTTCTTTTCCTGGGCAGCTACTATAATATGTCCATTGGTCGTTGGGATTATTTTGATTGGTAATTCTGCTGTGATCATTGGTCTTTGGCTTGCTCATTTTCTCTGGACTTTCTATTGTGTTGCAAGGTAATTAAACACTATTTATTGCTTTCTTTTTGAGTTCATTTTGTTCTGTTGAGTGTTGGTCTTTAGCTCTGTTTTGTTTAATATTTTGTAGAACTAAGAGACTTGGGCTTATTCTGAAGACTTTGGTACTGTTATTGTTGCCACTGCCTTTGATCCTTTGGCCAGTTGCTGGAATTTCTGGAAGTCTTTTGGGTGGAATTGGTTATGGGTTCTTTTCTCCTCTCATTGCTACTTTTGAGGCTGTTGGAGAGAATGTTAGGGACAAATTCTACCATTGTTTTGTTGTGAGTTTTTAACTTCTATACCCTCTTGCTGCAATTTTTTTTTTTTTCCATGAATTGTGTTGTGATTTATGGCTAAGTTCCCATTTGAACCCGCTAGTTTAACAAGATATGCTTATTTAATTTATTTATACCCTTTGGTTATATGTGTCCCATTTATCTTTTATTCACTTGATTTTCTCATTGCTTCTGTTTTGTTATGCCTTAGACTCTAGAACTCAGATCATTTGATTTACACCAGTATTTGCATTTCAATTATTTTGAGGTTTTGTTGTATATTTCAAGCCTTTTCATTTGTATTTATGATCAAACATTTCACCATAACAAAACAGCATCAATGGGGCTGTTCATAAATGTGTTATAGACAAAACCAGTAATTCCGTGCAATCAGATTGTGGTATTGGGAATGTAATTTTGCTGTAATTTGGGGTTTGAATGAGTTTCTTATTAACAGGATGGCTGTTTTTCCACCATCAAAGGGAGCTGCACAGCGGTTCGGGATTTTACAGATTTTTGCTTCCATTCTTACTTCTCTTTCATGGATGAACTAAGTGGAAAAGTCCCGGAAGGCGAAAAACCAGTGGACATAAAGTAAATGGCTTTTTCTCTGCACTATTTTTGTGAATTCAAGAAAAAAGAACGAAGATCAGGAATTTTTGCGACAATTTGGTTTCTTTTTTTTTTCTAGGTTATTAAGAATTCCAAGTTCTTTGTTGGTGATCCTGATTGCTGTGCCGGTAGATGTGATTATGATTACAGCTGTTGCTCTGTGGAAAAGCCCATTCATGCTGTTCAAAGGATGGAAAAGGCTATTAGAAGATTTGATTGGCAGAGAAGGGCCATTCTTGGAGACATTTTGTGTTCCATTTGCTGCTCTTTCAATTATCCTTTGGCCATTGGCTGTTGTAGGATCTGTGCTAGGTGCAATCGTTTTCAGCTTCTTTCTGGGACTTTACAGTGTGATTATAGTCTATCAGGTCTGCCACAAGTTTCCCTTTGACTCATTCATTATGTTTAGGTTAGAATATTTACAGGTATTGATATTGTGGATAGGTTGTCGTTGTATTGGTATGAAGTTTTATCTGAACCAAGATTCATAAATTTCTAGGAAGACTCACTCCTAATGGGACTGGCCTACGTTGTAGCTGTGGTGTCTCTATTCGATGAATATGTAAATGATTTACTTTACTTGAGGGAAGGATCGCGCCTGCCCAGGTACATTATTAGAATTGTTTTGACTTTTCAGTCTGCACTCTCACGTGCTTCCTTTGATGAAATGGAAAATTGAGTGGGGATTTTGATCATTAAATTCATTCCTATAATCTGTGATACATTTTGTTGCATTTGATCTGTCCGGGTTTGACCTTTAGACGTGTGTGAAGCCAGGCCTAGATATAGGAAAAATATGGGCAGCCTTAATGCAGATGAAAGCATTAATGGTCTGAAGAACAGAAGAGAAAACTCTATTGAAGCAGCACTACCATCACAAAGATCAAGAACATTAAAGCTTGCAATCCAACAATATAAACCAGTTCATGTAAGAGTTCTCACTATACAACCTACACTTGATGTGTCCCATGAACTTAAAAGTTTTAAGTTTCAATGTTGCAGGTGTGGGATTGGTTATTTAAATCCTTTGAGGAGAATGGTAGGACACTTCTTCGTGATGCCCTGATAAATGTCAAGGACATTGAGGCATGCTTTGTGAAGGGTGATTTTAAGAAGTTGGGCGTCAAAGTTCCATCTTCATCCCTATTACAATGTTTGCTTGCCTCTGCAAAGTCTGACTCATCTGGGTTGGTGATCTGTAGGTCTTTTCTGATACTTTTGCTCCTTTGCTTGATATGTTATTTTGCTGATTGAAATTATAATCATTGTAGTTTTGTTGCTCAGCTGGTGATAAAGAGCTGATAAGAATTAATGGACCAAGGGATAAACTGTTTGAGTGGTTAATTGGACCGTTATTGATCATGAAGGAGCAAATAAAGAAACTGGAATTAGATGAAAATGAAGAAGCCTGCCTGAGAGGGATAATTATAAAGTGCAATAACCAAAGGCCTGAAGATTGGGATGATTTTGGCTTTCCATCCAATGACAGTGTCAGAAAAGCACAGTTGCAAGGCATAATTAGAAGGTACATTTCTAAAACTGTACGCTCTCACTTGTATCTACAAATCAACCCTTCTATCCAACAATATGCTTTGCACATATTGTTCATGTTTCGACTCCCTGCAGTAGTATGGTGCTTAATGTTCTGAATTATTCTTCTTTTCTGAACACAATAGAAACATTAACTTTCATACACAATATGCTTTTCATCTGTAACAGACTGGAGGGCATTGTAGCTAACATGACCCGGATACCAACCTTTCGGCGTCGCTTTATGAATTTGATGGGGGTGTTGTATGTAGAAGCACTTCAGGCTACTGCTTCCTCTAGTCATGGTGGAAAAGCATTAAAATCAAAAAGTTCAGGCAAGAGGCAAGATCTTGAAGGAGGGTGGAACACAAGAGGTAGCAGAAACGGAACTGAAAATGGGGCAGCATAAGAAGGTGAGATTATAGTGTGATTAGACCCCATGGGAATGAACACTGCACATGCAAAGACGGCAGGCTTTCAATTAATCCAGGATAATTTGGACTGTTTTTGTGTTATATTTTCATTGAAATGAATCTAATTGGTTTTGAAAGAGAAGCTGTAATTGTAATCAGATCCATACATATCACACATGCAATGGAAATTTTCTGTTACTTGTAGTGCAGCAGTAGCAATTAGTTGGGCTCATGACAGCAAAGAGTCTTGCCACATTTTTGATAAACATCAAACATGTTGAACAACATGCATGTGCTGATTTTATGTTCTTGATAATTTATTAAAGGATTCAATATGTTTTCTTTTCTAAGATAAACTAGAAAATTTAACATTCCTTGGACCTTGTAAAAAAATCAACGAAAAAAATTTGTTAGATAAGATTTATTATGTTGCAGATGGCTGGAAGCTCCTGCATCTCATTGATCCCGTAATTCAATTCTCTATATAAATAGCAGAGCCTTTTCCTTAGATTTTAAGCCAGTTTACAACATTGTATCTCTTGCTTTGTATCAATTAAGCAAAGATGTCTGCTAATATCATTTATGTTGTCACCTGTGAAAATGGAATGAAGAAAATGAAATGTGAGATTAGTGATTCCAAGAAAATAAAAGGAACTGTTGTTTTGATGAAGAAAAAAAATTTTAGGCTATCTGACGTATCAGTTACACATTTGAAAAGTATTTCACGTATTAAATTTACCATGAATCATCATAAAAAAAAAAAAAATACATGAAATCAATTATTTTATAGCATTTCATAATTTCATATGAGATTTATGTGCCAATTAAGTGAAAGATATAAATAATGATTTACTATATATATATAGTACATAAAAAGACATTGGATGAAGATAGTCAAAAATAAATAAATAATCATGATATACAATTTTAGATATTGGAGAAAATTAAATTTTTAAAAATTATTAACACATTATTATAATAATTATGTATAAACTTAAAACTGACATTTTGCAACTGAATTTACACAATTTTATTCAATTTATTATGTTGCAAATCATGCTAATTTAAAATAAAACATAAAACATAAAAATTATGATTTATATGTGTTTTCTTTAAAACCAAAATTGTTGGCAAAACTATAAGGAGAAAATTAAAATGGGTGTCCATCTTTTCCCTCCTTAACCTTAGCTCCAAAAAATTATAATCGCACCAACTGAATGGTCAATATATAGATTGCTGTTAAGGGTCAAAGTGGTGAATACAATACAAGAAATGAAAAGCATATAGCCGTATATAGCAACAAAAGAAATTGAAACAAAAACAGTTTTCTTATCCTTATGTTTCGTGGAACATATCTTCTTACAGCCTCTAGCTGGAGACATTTTCTCCATTGACCAACAAACAAATCATGTCCATTCTTCCTCATTCACTTTCTTTGAAGAAACAAAGAACCAAAACAACAAAAGATGACCTTTTTCCAATCATTTTCCTGCAATTCTTTTTCATGTTTTTGCCGTTTCGATAAAGGGTATTAACACGTACAGTTTTTTTCTTTTATTGTTGCTTTTTCAATAAAGGGTGTTAACAAATAAATTTTCAGGTGTTTTAGTTTGTTTTTAAGCACCATCATAAGAGTTTCATTCGCAAGGTAACTCTGGAAGTTTTTGTTCATGTCATGATCAATTGGAGGGATGTATATACATACATATTAATCCATAAAGTTGAGGGATTGATCATTCGTCAGGTCCACATTGCGACATTGAACATATGATTTAATTGCTTACATTTGATTTTTTAGCTACATATTATTTGTCAATGTCTTTGCCACATCCATTGAGAGCCTTCTCAGTAGGAGCTCAATCAACAACACATTTAGCAGAGAAAGTAACAGATGATCCTGCTGTAATAACCAACAAGACACATCAGAGCACTGTGACTTGCGTCTACCAGATCCATATTTCAGGATATTGGTGCAATGTGACAGTTTTATGGTGCAAAAATCTTATGAACCATTCCCTCAACCTCATCTTGAATAACCCTGATGGTGGTCAGGTTTTTTATAGTTGCAAGATTGACCTTAAGCCATGGCTTTTTTGGAGCAAAAAAGGGTGCAAGTCCTTCGAGCTTGATGGTAGCCAAGTAGATATTCACTGGGATATGCGTTCCGCAAGATTTTCTAGTAGCCCTGAACCAATTGGGGATTATTATGTTGCCATAGTTTATGATGGAGAGGTTGTATTATTGCTGGGAGATCTCAAGAAGAAAGCATACAAGAAGACAAAATCAAGACCGGCTCTTGTAGATCCCATCTTATTTTACAAAAAGGAGAATGTGTTTGCTAAGAAATCCTTCTCTACCAGGGCAAAATTTGACGAAAGGAAACAAGAGCATGACATCGCTGTGGAAACTTCAACTACAGGGCCTAAAGACCCAGAGATGTGGATTAGCGTAGATGGAATTGTAGTGATTCATGTCAGGAATTTGCAATGGAAATTCAGAGGGAACGAAACTGTGATAGTTAATAAGCAACCGGTGCAAGTTTTCTGGGATGTTCATGACTGGTTGTTTAATGCACCTGGAACAGGTCATGGATTGTTCATATTTAAACCGAGGACATCAGATTCTGATGATGACAAAGACAGCACTACACAAGGCACCAACAGCGATGCCAGCGATGGGAGCAGGTACTTTTCAACGAAAAGCACCACACCAACACCTGAGTTCTCCCTTTTCCTGTACGCATGGAAGATAGAATGAAAAATCATTCTATGTAATTTGGCCTATGATATAGGTATTTTCATTGCCTAGATATTTTTTTTTTTTTCATATCAATAGAATTTAAGCTGTAAAATCAGTCTGCATCCATGGATCTGAATCATTTTGTTCCTGTACATTACATTTATAATTTTTTTTTTTTTATTAATAGAGAGGTCAAATGACCTAAATTCAATGCGTAGTTAGACCATGTGCATATTGTTCTATAGACCCTTATGTACTTACGTGCATTTGCTCAATTTACTCGATACTTTGGTATCACTGGCACACCTATGGCCATACATGAAACTGCTTAAAATCCCTTGTTCAATCTCACAATTTTCCAATATTTTATACATCTCAATTGCAAGAAAATTTCTGTTCCCAGACATTTCTGCTTCACAAGGCTGCAGTTTTTCAAGTACTCTCTCTCAAGCAAATTCTTACATGGCTCCATTAAATGCCTGATTCAAGTCAATAGGTTCACATATCACAGGTTAACAAAATAACAATCTTCCAAGTTACATTAACGCGTTTAACAATTTTCCAACATAAACTTCATCATAAAACAGGTGGATCCACCACGAACAATGTTACCTACTACATGGTGGTTTGCTACAGTTGGTGGTACAGGTACACAGTTCGATACTTTTAATGATACGTATTGGCTTAATTGAAATTTTACCAGATCAGGAGGCTATACACTCAAACATTGCATGGCAAAATCTATAATAGCGTATCAAAGTACACAAGTTAAATTCCAAAAAGATATAGATGTCATATACCAAGAAACAATGTTCCAACTTCCAAAGAACATTCCTATCTTACACACAGAAAAATAAAATTCATATGGATTATCAAAGAATTCTATTCGAAGAAAAATTTAGATATCTACATCATCTTCCAAAACATCTAAGAATTGAAGATGTAAAAGCCGAAGAGAGAAACTTAAGCCCAGAAGATCCTCCAGGGAAATATGAAATTGCATAGTATGAAAGCGCAAGGACCTACAAGAGATTGACATCATATTAGTGTTGAACTTATCATCATAAGTAATAAAGGGGTTCAACTTTATGGTTCCTTCACTTTGGAAAATCAAATACTTGATTAATCATTATGTGGATGACAATTAATCATAAAGACTAAAGGTCCATTGAATTTACAAATAGAAGCATTGAAAATACTAGCCATGCCTAATAAGACCTAGAAATTTAAGCAAAAATTGCAGGCTTATTCAGAAGAAATGTACAGTTTAGAAGACAGAAGACATCCTAGACAACTTCACCACAACTCTGGCTAACAGAACAAGATTATATACCCAACTACCGCATTTTAGTTTCCGATCTCCAGAAAGTGGAATATTTGAAAGAACATGGACAAGGAATACAAAGTAACAAATAGGAGACAAAAGTTTTCCATACCTGTAAAATAGAGAAGAGCACAGAAAGAACGTAACTATGAAGGACCATAGAAACATATACCGTTCCCACCATGGTACCAATGAATCCCAACGTGAAAGGAAGCCTCTGTTTATTCAAAAGATAGATAATTGTCATTGAGAAATTACAAGAAATTTTCTACAGTTTGATGCAGGCACAAGCAACACCAACTTAGTTGTTTCTTTCCACCAAAAGAAAAAACAAGTGAGAGAGATAGCAGATGCACCTCTTTTGAAGACATGTGTGCGAGTTGATTCTTAGGGCCTTTAAGTGCAAAGAACGAACCAATAATGAAAGCACATCCAACAGTAAAGCAGATAGCAAATTTCTGAGGCACCAGTACCATTACCGGAAGGAACATGGTGAATGCAATAAAGATAAAGAAGACTCCAGCAGCAAGGAGAACGCCAAAGTACATGAGAGATTTTCCAGAAGGCACATTACTGGTAGCAGACTGAAAGTTTCCCGGCAAATCCCTCACTCCTTTTGAAACCCTGAACAAAAAAGTCAGGTCAAACGAGAACATTCATCAATTATTACAACAGCGACACAAAAATGGAGACCAACCCGAAAACTGGAAATTCTATATGACAAAGAAACCTATATCTACCCTTCCGAATTTCACTCTTTTGCCTCATATAAAAAACAATAATTAAGAAGGGTATCATCAAACACATGGTACTTCCGAGTGATTAGCACTTGAAATTACAGAAAAATGCTCATAATTGACTCAATTGGCCTAGGTCACTACTAAGCTTCTTATTAATTGTTCTTAATCAATAAAAAAATTATAAATTTAAAAATTCAAAAGAAAGATAGTGGAATTGCTTGCTAATTACAGATGTAATCAGATGATGATGATGATGATTAAAATGAATCAAATCGATTAACAAAAGTGAGGCTAAGGATTAAAGATTAAGTTTGATTACACGTCAAAAGTGCCAGTGAATTTATCACTAGTAGTACGAACAGCGGCTTCAAGATCAAATCCTAGAGCAGAAGAAGAGTCGTCGGAGTCCTGAGAAGCAGCGTAGGCGTTCCAATCAGCGAGTAAAGATTTCGGCTGTTGATCGTTAAATGAGGTAGTAGTACTTGGACCTCCTGCAAACCATGACTGCATCGTGTCTCTCTCGATCGATCGATCTATCTATCTATCTTCTGCGATTTAATGTGCGGTTGTTGTTTGTTGGAGTAGCTAGCTAGCTAGGGTTCAAATTGAGATCTCTGGTTCCATAATTTGAGATCTGATTAGGGATTTTGGCGCCAGCTTCTACCGTTATTACCTTCTCCATCCCTCCAATCCTTTTTGCCCTTTTATTCTTTCTCCTCGTAATTCATCGTTAGATTAAAACAAATGGAATTTTTTTTTACTCTCTTCTCGTAATTTTTTTTAATGAGTGATTATAGAGGTGAGCACCTCGGTGCGATTCGGTGCTGAGGGCAGCAAAAATAATCAGTTTTTTTTTTTAAGGTGGTTGTGATGTCGAACCGAACCGAAATGAATGAAAAGAAAAAATGGTTCAGTTAACCAAATAGTTAGGTTTAAATAGTTTGGTCGCTTGATTTGGGTTCGGTTGGATCCAAAAATGGACTTGGACAGAAAATAATAATAATCAGAGAAAAATATCCAAATTTTTACTAAACTGGACAAAATCCAATATTTGTTACATAATTACAAAAAATAGGGTCAAACCCTTTCTGTGTAACCCAATTATATAATTACAAAATATGTAAAGCTCATAAATGATCTAACATAATTTAATTACATGAGGGCTATTTTCTATCTAACTTTGTATACAAAAGTTAAATTAGATACAAAAATGCTTCCACAAATGACTTCAACAAATATTTGAAGCCAAAATATAATGCTTCCACCAAAATTATATGCAAAAGGATTGCATATCAAGCAAAAAATATATATGATTGCAGACCAAAAAGCTCGTTCACCCAAATGCTTCCAATTCCTGCATTTTAACATAAATCAACAATACATAATCATCCAAACGCAGAACAACTTAAAGGCAAATTAATTTCACAAGGAAAAAAGCTCAATTGTATTAAGTTTTCAAGATATGTCCAAATGGTGCTAGAATTTCTAGCAACAAAAGAGATGTCACCTAAGAAAAATCAGCAAACACATTGAAACAATCTGCAACAAAACTGTGGTGGAAGCTTCATCATGGCCCAGTAAGGCAGCAATAAATAATAACATAAATCAACTAAGCAAAAACAGAAGCAGAAGCAGGAATGAAATAAATGAAATGCAAATATGCAAAGTGACCTGAGGTATAACTGTATAAGACAGAAATGAAATGCAAATTGGGCTCAGATAGAAGCAGAATTAAGGAAATAAGATACACAAAATAATTCAAAATAATTTGCAGTAAATTACCTTTCTCAAACTTCTCAATTTTCTCTAAGGACTCTTCAATTGAGACTAGAGTTTTTAACATTCTCATCCAGTCTTAAGAACATATTAAAGCTTCCACCACTTTGGGTGTCAAAGAAGATCTAAAGTAGTCCAGGACCCTCCCTCCTATGCTAAAAGCAGATTCAGATGCAACTGTGGATATTGGCACAGCTAAAACATCTCGTGCTAGAGTAGAGAGAATAGGAAACCTCTCAGAATTGAGCTTCCACCATCTGAGAATGTCAAATGAGCCATCCTCCTCAATTACAGACTCAGAAAGATATATATCCAACTCAGTTTTCTTACTCCCACCAATT
>CATIWK010220115.1:0-12428 GCA_949634005.1 Mallotus japonicus
AAGAAAGATGCTAAAAGTAAAGGGAAGAGTATAAAAAACCAATTCAAGAAAGTGGAGATTAACAGCAAAGAACCTGAAACTCTTCAAAAAGAAGAAGAGGTAGCTACCCATTTAGATTCTGATTCTGATTACGAGGTAACTAATTTGCTTTTTTTTTTAAATATATGAATATAATTCGACTTCTTTATAGTAACTGTTGAAAGATACAAAAGTTAGCAGCTTTTTCTTTATTATGTGTACGTGTTCTTTGTGTAATTTGTTAATGTTTAAGTAAATATGAGATGGGTTGTGGCTGTTTTTGTTAATGGAGCTGCTGGTACTTCATTTAACTGCATATGAATACTAAGAGAGAAAGAAATAAGCTTTTAGATTCTTATGTCTCTTCCGTTTTGCCATATTTCGGAGAATAGGGAAGCTTAATCTGAAAATAGGACCTTATTATGACTTGCTCAAACTAGGATTTTTAGCTTTGAAAATTTTGGACTTTTCTTCTAGTAATCTATAGTGTGTATTAATGTGCCTGAACTGCACCTTATTTTTTTTATATAAAACTGTATTTTCACGCATGACAGCAGTTTTTTGCTATTCGTTTCTTCATTTGGCTGGTTTATGCTTGTTAATGTGCTTATAACATGTGTTGCTTATTTTCGCTGTTAATAATTAAGTTTGTATTAAGTTTTTTTAAAAAAAAAAAAAGAGTCTGTATTAGGATTTCTATGGTTAAGTTAATCTTTATGATGTAGGAACTTTCTGATTCTGAGGATGACTATCATCAATCATCTGGAGATTCAGATATCGGTGAAAGCAATTCTTCTAGGGATGAGGTACATTGTAATTTTTTTTTTTTGAAAATTTCGTTTGATCTGTGAATTTACAACTTGTGGAGAAATGCCAGAAAGATTAAATTTTGAAGTGTCAATTTTTGATCCTATCTCTGAAAAAACGAAAGAAATAAAGAAAAATAAAGAATGATAAATGATTGCATTATGCATATGATCGGTTAGAGGTTGTTGTTTAATCAAAATATTTATGGTTTTATTAATTTATCTGATTCTGTTTTCACTTTGGTATTTTGGCTATGATTTGAAGAAAATCAGTGTTCCTTTTGATTTGTTACTGTAAATGTTTTACTTGAGTCCTATGTTGCTGTGCCTTGTTATGTTTTGATATTTATATGGTTACTTATTGCAGGGTTCTGTTGACACAGATGATAATGACATAGAAAATGAAGATAAAAGTGAAGGCTCGGAATCTGATCAAGTGGCTGAAGAAAGTGATTCTTCTGAAGATGAGGTAGATTGCTTACTCCCCCTCTTTTCTTTTTCCTTTTAAATTCTGGAAAATAAGATTTACTTATCTGAATCCGTTTCTTTTTCATAAGGTGGCACCTCGAAATACAATCGGTGATGTTCCTTTGAAGTGGTATGAGGATGAAAAACATATTGGATATGACATTGCTGGGAAGAAGATAACGAAGAAAGAGAGGCAAGATAAACTGGAGTCATTTCTTGCAAGTGCCGATAACTCAGAAAATTGGTGAGTTCTTCAGTTCTCCTAATTTAATTTGTTTTGGTGATCATTAATAAGAGTAGAATGAGCTTGTTGCCCTCTAGACTTTGAGCCTTAACTGAATTATGGTGCTATATGATTCTTGCCATCCTTCTCCTCATAGTGTAGAGCATTTTCCTTCCTAATTTGACATTGATTACTTGCTGTGCCATTTTCTTAGGAGTTATTTTGTTTTGCTACCTGACTGGATCAAATGTTGTTGGCTATAGCACATTGCATGCATTCCTTTGACATCAGGGTGATGAATTTGATAGGGCTTGACTTTGTTTTTTTCTTTTTTCTGTGGGCTTCCTCTTTTATTTTGCTTGTTCCTATAATGCGGTACAATTTCCTTCATTGAAATTATGCAGATTCAGGGAGCAGCTTCAACCCTTCGTGTTAATATTTGAAAGTGTTATTGTCTCTTACATTTTTTAATGTTTAATTTCAATCAGGCGCAAGATTTATGATGAATACAATGATGAGATGGTGGAGTTAACAAAAGAAGAAATCAAAATTATTCGTAGAATGGTCAAAGGAAAGGCTCCACATCGTGACTTTGATCCATATCCGGTCTGTAGTTCTCATCTTTTGCACTTACTTTCCAATGCTGATACTGCATTTTCATACATAAAATATTTTTTAGTTTTTACTCAAGTTTAAGTTCTTTTGTGTTCAGACTTATAGTGATTGGTTTAAATGGGACTCAAAGCATCCACTCTCAAATGCTCCAGAACCTAAGAGACGGTTTACTCCCTCAAAATGGGAAGCTAAAATGGTAAGTCATTTCTTGTCATATTATTTCTGGGGCATGGAGGTAAAAATATGGTGTTGTCATTAATTTTTATTAAGATTGCCATTGTTTCTGAATAAGTATTTATTCAGACTTGTGCATTGAGTCTGTTGGTGCAAATTCTAATGTGGTTCTTTGCATGATTTTCTTTGTTTTCACTTTTTAATCCACAGGTTGTCAAGTATGTTAGGGCAATTCGCAAAGGATTAATAAAGTTTGACAAGCCAAAAGAAGAACCCCCTTTCCATCTGTTGTGGGGGGATGATTCTGCCTCAACAGAAAAGACTGGGCATTTATCTTACATTCCTGCACCAAAGCCAAAATTGCCAGGTACAAATGTGGTCATGTCTTCTAATCTTTTAAGTTCTTTTGGATTTATGATGTATCTTAAAGTTAATTATGTTTCAGGCCACGAGGAGTCGTATAATCCTTCTCTAGAATACATACCGACACAGGAAGAGATTAACTCGTATCAACTGATGGATGAAGAAGACCGACCTAAATTTATACCTAAACGGTGACTCATAATCTCTGTCAATAGTTTTTGTTTTCATTTATTTTATTTTATTGTTAAATTTCTAGCATCTTAAATAATTCTATCTGCCTAGGTTTACATCTCTACGTAGCATTTCTGCATATGAAAATGCTGTGAACGAATCATTTGAGCGTTGTTTGGATCTATACTTGTGCCCTAGAGTGCGTAAAAAACGGGTAAGTTTGTTACACCCATTGGAGACCCTTTATGAATGCTTCATTAATTTAGATTTGATTACTTTATTGTGAGTTTTTAAATTGATCAATTGTTCTTTTGTTCTTATAAAACTAATAAATATATGTCCTTTCAAAATTTCAGATAAATATTGATCCTGAATCTTTGAAACCTAAGCTACCAAGTAAAAAAGATCTTAAGCCTTACCCAGCGATTTGCTATATTGAGTATAGAGGTCATACGGGTGCAGTTATGTCAGTTTCTACTGAAGCTTCAGGACAGTGGTTTGCATCAGGTTCAAATATTCCTCTTTCTTATCCTTGGCATTTTTTAGTCAAACATCAAATATTTTTGCATGTGAATCTCATGGTTTTATATTTTTTTTTTGGGAAGGTTCATCTGATGGAACTGTACGTGTTTGGGAGGTTGAGACTGGTAGATGTCTTAAAATCTGGGAGCTTGATGAGATGGTCCATTATGTAGCATGGAATCCTTTGCATGAACTTCCTATCTTGGCAGTTGCTGTGTAAGATTATCTTCATTTGCAATTTTAGCCAGTTTAATATTTCTCAACCTTCTCTAGACTGTTTTTACCATGTTCTTGTGGGAAAATTTGACAAAATACAATTTTGCAGGGGACAAGATGTAGTTCTTTTGAATACTGGTTTAGGTAATGAAGAAGTGCAGAAAAAGGTGAAGGAACTTCTTCATGTTGATAGACCTACAGCTTCTGATGATTCCGGTAAGTATAAAATGGCAATTGTTTCAGTGAATTATGGAAATGTGTATCTTCTGATGTTCACATAACATATTCCATGTTTAGGTAATGCAATCTCTGGTTTGAGCTGGCTTCAAGATGAAAAACATGGAGGAATAAGGTCAAGGCATTTTAGGGTAATTCTCTCTTCTCTTCAAACCCATTTTTCAGACTTTTCTTTTTATGGTAATGGAAGGTTCTTTTAAAGAAGCTTTATTATTTTATTACTTGCTTTTTTTTTTTTTCTTGCAGACTGTATCTTCAGTGGAATGGCATCGTAAAGGAGACTATTTCTGTACTTTGATGCCAGCTGATATCCTTCTTTTGCTCCTGTTGAATTGTGCATTTTTTTCAAAAAATTTTCAGGCATGAATTTTGTTGATCTTTGCTAGGTCTTTTGTGGTTCCTTTGCACATCGTTTTCTTGGTTATGTATTTTCTCAGCTCTTTGGCAGCTGGCTGTTTTGTATGGTGGGTCAGTGGCTTTTTTTGTTTATGCTCTCTTAATTGGTAGATGTACTGCTTTTTTGGGTTATAGCAGGGGAGGTTTCCCAATAGAGTAAAAAGGTTTGAAGTATTTCTGTATCTTGATGAACCAATGTACCATCCTGGAATTCTGGGACTTTCTTTTATCATTCATATGGTGATGATTATATTCTCATCTGGCTAGACATAGGACTAAACATGATTCAACTTTAAAGTTTGAGACATGATGGGAGAATCTGTGGGACAGCCTAACTAAATGATGCTTGGAAATGAATGATGCCTCTTTGGAGTAGGCAGAATGATGTAGTAAATATAGCATATTTTATTGACATTTCTAGTAACAGTATATGCTTATGTGCTTATGGAGCCAGTTTGATCTTCTCAAGTTTTGAGGGTCCTTTATTTAATTGCTTGATTATCTCAAAGTGACTGACTCAACATGTTTCTTTCTTACATGTTTTTATATGAACTTAATTTTGCATGGACCAACTTATGTTGTAAATAGAGATAGGAGTAACTGAAAATCTTTGCTGTGTTTCCTTAACTTGTTAATACGTGAATCAAGAGCAGTTCTTATACACCAGCTGTCCAAGAAGCTCAGTCAAAGACTTCCATTTAAGCTGCATGGACTTCCAGTATCATCAATTTTTCATCCTACTCGTTCTGTTATCTTTGTTGCAACAAAGAAGAATGTTCGGGTTTATGATTTGTTGAAGCATAAGCTGATTAAGAAGCTTGAGACTGGACTCCGTGAAGTTTCCTCTATTGCAGTTCATCCTGCTGGTTTTCCTCCGATTCTTATATATTAAATTTCACTGTTGTTGCTTGAAATCCTTGTTTTTCACTTGTCGTTTATCTGAGATTGACCTTCAATGCAGGTGATAACATAATTGTGGGAAGCAGGGAGGGAAAATTATGTTGGTTTGACATGGACCTTTCGTCTAAGCCTTACAAAGTTCTCAAGTATGTCAGATATTTCTTTTAGCATATAATATTATTAAATTAATATTTTGTTTTCCATAGTAACTTTCTGTCAGTAGTTTGGAACCACCGTAGTTCTTGATAGCATTTATTTTTGAGACAATTTTCAGTTATGCAAAATCTGTCAATTGCAATGCCTTTTGTAATCAATTGAATGTTGGTTGGGTATTTTATAAATAATTGATTTCAAGCAATGAAACAGATGAATAAAACCTTAAAAATGAAGGACATGCATATTTAATCTCTATGCATGTGCACTAATTTTTGGTCCCATTCCAATATTTTGTTTGATAGCCTAAGCTGATGTGATTTGCCTCATTTATTCTTCCTCTAATGTGATTTTGGACCTTATCAGGTGTCATCCGAAAGATATAATGAATGTTGCATTCCATCGTTCGTATCCACTATTTGCATCAAGCTCGGAAGATTGCACTGCATATGTTTTTCATGGCACGGTTTATTCTGATCTTAATCAGAACCCTCTTATTGTTCCACTGGAAATTCTTCGTGGTCATTCAAACTCAAATGGAAGAGGTTAGTCTTCTCTAAGTATAGATGCTCACTTACAAGCACCTTTACAGTTTTCTGGTTGAGAATGAGATTGGAGTAAAATTGCACTCTACTTGTGGTGGTCATTTTTAGCAAGGCTGTTGACCTTCTGTATGTTCCACTTTAGTACTTGAAACATAAGAGTGTCCCAAAAGGAAAAAAGTCTTGGCCAACTGTAGACTGGAAATTTCTAGTGCACTTTTGATGCATGATGATAGGTGCGTATTGAGCCAGTTGCACATATTATGCAGAAGCCTATAATCATGACTTTGGCGAGTGATCACTAGATAAATAGAAGCACATCAAATGGGCTGGCCAAATATGGTTGGATGTACACTTTGTGCATTTCTTTCAAGTATTTCCAAACAGTATAACCTGTTTGCCTATGAGAACAATTACTGAAACACTGCATGCTGATGCAAGTCTTATTATGGAGTGGTCTTGTTTCAGTGGTATAGTGTAATCTGTTATCCACATGCTCCCGCCAACGAGTTAAGTAGTTAGTGGACTGAGTTTGGTCATAGAGGCTGCTTTGTTGATATATTGGGTGATACAATATACTTTTACAGTGAAATCGATAGTCTGAATTCATTCCGTTGTATTGCAGGAATCTTGGATTGTAAATTCCATCCACGGCAACCCTGGTTATTCACTGCTGGTGCTGATTCATTAATCAAGCTTTACTGTCATTAGGATGAACAAAAACAAAAGAAAGTGTATTATTTCTCTAATTCGATACGATTGCAATCCCTTTCTCTGATTGAAAGGATTGGAGAGTTGTGTAACATTGAAGGACTCCAGAGACTCCTAAATGCTGGATTGTAAGGTAGAAAACAATGTTGAAGCATTATAGATATAACTTCAGGTTCTGGTATTGAGGTCCTGGCTTTGACGATTTTGCTAATGCTGGTCGGTTTCAGACAGGGACAGGCCTCAATAATTTTTGACAAGATAAAACTGGTTCTCCATTTATTTATTAATTTACAAATGTATAATTTTTTTTTTTTTTTGATTGTCTTACCCCTTTTGATTCATTTCTCTCTCCTTTATATATCATTTTTAACAGTCTTTAAGGCTTCTCGGCTATAATGTTTTTGTTTACTTATCATTAGGCTAAGCAGTCTCGACGTTTGCTTTTTATAGAGGGAAAAAAAAAAAAAGTCTTGAGAGTTGAATTGGAATGTTATTGGTATATATATGTATATGGTTAATTAATTTTTTACTTTATAAAAAATGCAAAATTTTATGATTTTCAATAATTTTTGCAATGGTCCAACTTTATTTGAATATTATCCAAGTTTCACAATTTTTTTGAGCTCACGTTTTTAGTTGTGAATTTTATTGGTAATAACTATTGATATAAATATAATAAAAATGAACTCTTAATTCTAATATTATACTAGGCTAAAAAATTATCATATACTTTTGAAGTCTTTTTATTATCTTAAATGATATTAATGTGTTTTACTTAGTGTTCATTTATTGGCAAACTTTATATCTTTCTTTTTCTCAATCACTTAATTCTACGTTTAAGTGCCATGTTACAACACATATTTATATAAATAACCTAGCATCAAAACTCTAAAAATTTATTATTGATGCACTTATCTATTCATTTAGTTATCTCCTTAAGTTTTTTCATTATCCCAAAAATATTATTCTGATATTAATTTAATGTTAATTTATTTGCAAATTTGTCTCTTTATTTTCCAAATCACTTAATTTCACATTCAAATGCATCATATAAATAAGTTATCTCTTTAAAGTTTTTCATTCTCTCATAAACATAATTTTGATATTAATATATTTTATTTAGTATTCATTTATTTGCAAACTTTATCTCTTCATTTTTTAGATCACTTAATTTCACATTCAAGTGCACATTATAAATATTGACATGTACAGTTGCACAAAAACTCAAGAATAAGGGAAAAATTAGGGAGCAAATGGTGAGACTAATGAGCATAATGATTTGACAGAAGTAAAATAAAGATGAGTCTAAATCTTGACTTGATATGGAAAATGCTAAATGCTACAAATGTTGACACAATGAATAAATTGGATGTGCTTCTAGTATTGATATTGCTTTGGAAAGAGGTATTTTAGTTGAAATCTGTAGGATTGGTAATTAATATTATATCATTGATTTTTTTTTTTTCACTTTTAGCTATATTAAGCTCATTATGTATTTTGTCAATTAGTGTTTTTTAGTGATTAAGCTTGTTAGAGTCCTTTTCTCATTTATATTGGATAGTTTCTCATAAAACTTGTTTTAGTTTAATGCTTTACATCATTCAAATTATCAAATAAGGCTAGTTTTGTTGCACAAAACAAAAACCATATGATACTAATTAAAATTATTATCAATTCAATAGCTTCTTCTACTTTTTTTTTTGGTTGTTTGAAAATATTAAGCTAGAATTGTGCACATAAATTTAAATATTTATGTATCAATGAATATATCATATATCATAGAGTCTCGATATAAAAATTATAGTTATATTTTTTTAGCAATATTTCATATGAAATGTTGTGATATAAAAAATATCCATAATATTTCATGGATATAATGATATTTGATATCATCAAAATATCAAATTAACAAAAATAATTGTTTTTGAATCTTATAGATGCAAATAGATTAGATTTAATATTTTCAAATAATTATGAAATTAAATTATTTAAAATAGATTATCTTGATTTTTTCATTTAATATATATATACACGCACACATATATGATGAATTGTACGAGTGTCTCGTAAGATATAACTCTTACAATTATTTAAATATAATGACTTCTTTTTTAATTTTTATTCAAGATATATTTTTTTAAATGTTAGTCAATTTTAGTAGGGTTAATTGCAAAAAAAATCATGACTTTTAGTGGTTTTTGCAATTTTAACCAAACATTTCAATTTTGGCAAAATAAAATACCAATTTACAATCTTTGGCAATTTAAATCACCGATCACAATTTCGGTTAACTTCTGTCTGCCTGTCAGGCCATTGTTGGGTCTACCTTCTACACTGGACCTTCCACTAGAGTTTGTTGTGTGTTGGTTAACCCAACAGTGGCCTGACAGACAGGCAGAAGTTAACCAGAGTTGTGCTCGGTGATTCGAATTGCCAAAGATTGTAAATTGGTATTTTATTTTACCAAAATTGAAATGTTTGGTTAAAATTGCAAAAATCACTAAAAGTCATGATTTTTTTTACAATTAACCCATTTTAGTGTAAAATGAATGTTCATTATTACGTTACATATCACCAAATGTTTTATATACGAATATTATTTTGAATAGCTTACAAATTATTATAGTTAAGTTTCAGCAACAAAGTATAAGTATTTATTAAAATTAATAAAGTGAAAAAAATCAATATGTATAATTTATATAAATTGAAAACAAAATTTATTTATTTTGACCTATTTTAATTATTTTTAATCAACAACTTTTCGTTTTTACAACATATATAATATTTTATATTGATGCAATTTTTGTTATAATATGACTATTTATACTTGTTTAGTGCTTTATAGTATTTCTAGAAAATTATAAATAAAAAATTTAATATAAAATTTCAAAAAATTTTAATTTTGGATATGGAAATATTCATAATTTTAAATCCTTCATACCATATGAGATATGAATATTTAAATCCCGGCAATTTTTGTGATGTAATGATGACATGATGTCATCAAATATAATAGCCATTGAATTTATAGAATTTATTTGGGACTGTTGATTAAAAACCTATAACCTAAAGAATCTGTTTTTTTTTTCCTTTAAAAAATAAAATTAAACCCAACTATTAACTCTTAGTTGAAATAACTTGATTCTTTGAATTATTTGGCATGTTTTATTTGATTAAATGCTGCGAAATGAAGATTGATGATAACAAACGGACTTTAGCTGCTCTATTTTTAACTACACCCACAAATAGAGAGCTTTGCTTTGGCATTATTTTTACTAAATTCCTTTATGTCTCGGTTCACTTATCCTCATTTGATTCTTTATGTTTCTTCCTTTAATAAGTTGATTCTTTACATTTTTTTTTTTGGAAAAACTAATATAAAGAAGAAAGAAAGAAAAGAAAAGGAATATGGAGCATATCTTGTGCATCTTTAATGCATTAGACTTTGAGTGCATTGGAAATTAAATTTTAAATTTGACGTCGTTGTTGCAGGCATTCAAGAATGTGGTGGATAAGTACTTGGGAGTAAATTTTGATGTGAAAAAACCATGAGTTGGATAAGACGTTCATTGATGCAAATTCATGAAAGAACTGGTCTTGATAACAATATAAAAAATAATGGAGGGGGCAAGTAGATAATGGAAGCAGCACCAACTTTTGTTAATGCATATGTTGGTGCAGAAACTTTGACTGAAAGGGTTTCTTCAGATTGTACAGGCTTCTTTCTACAAAAGAAAATCAAGATCAGACCAAGAATGATAAGGAAAATTGCAAAACGTCCAACATATACTGTTTATACCAGCCCAAACGGCCCATGCCCTGTGCCAGAAATTTGATTAGAGCTCAAGCCCATCTTACCAAGCCCACCTGACGATTTGAAATATTGCAGATGGTGATTAAGGGATCAAGGCTTGTCTTTGGCAAGTCATATTTCTGCCTTGATTCAGGGCAAAAAGTTTTCATTTTAATTTGTTTCCTTTAGCCCGATTAGGTAGGTTTTTAATTTGATTTGTTTCCTTTAGTTCATTTAGGAAAGCCTCTTTTTGATTTTTGTTTCCATTTATGGTCGCGCTCAGAGGCCTATAAAAGCCAAGGCTCATGTATTGTAATAGGACTCTACACATTTTTACACAAATTCTAATCTATTATCAGTTCATTTTCTCTCAAAGACCCGGGTCTACTTTCTTTAGATCCCTGTGATCATAGCTTCCCGGTGAAGCAAGCCTCATATTTTATTCAAATCAGACAGGTTAGAAGGGACTTGGACCTATTTCTTATCCCTGTCACCACCCTGAGCTGGTGATAAAACCATTGTTCTTTTACCCAACGTCTATGATATTGTGATAGGTTCACACGGACCCAATTCAAACAATCAAAAGGTGCTTGGGCCGATTCTCATTTTTAGTTTTAAGGCTGAACAAATACAAATTAATTATAAAGTCAAAAGATAAAAAAAAATAGAACAAAAATATAAAGGTATATATATATGTGTGTGTGTGTTTACTTTACATTAACATCTCCATGAGAAACAGAAAGAGATGGGAAGTGAAGAGTGCTATATCCCTTTGTTTAAGACAATAAAAGCTAATGGAATACAAGCTCTTTTCTGTGACTGTCTTCATGGCTATATGTTTAGTTTGGACTTAAAAATCAACTAACATACCAAGAAAAGATGAAGATGGAAGATGGGTCTGGATTGGTTTGCTTGGAGCTGAATAACGGTTTTGCTTTCACCTCCAAGGAAAGGCTCTCTCGTAGGTATATGATTATGCTCATATATATATATAGTTGAAGAAGAAGAAGAAGAAGAAAGGAGGAGTTGTCCAATATCAACCGGGAAATGTGCTTATAATATAAAGAAATTCCCAAATTCAAAATTTTAAAAACCCTAATTTTGAAATGCCAAAAAAAAAAAAATTCAATAAATTAGTTTTGAGGTTACTGTTTAAATGTGTAAAGAAAACAAAAAGTTAACCGGTTCAACTTACAAATGTTAGTCAATTTTTGATGACACCATCCCTTAAATCCTTGGTTAGAAGACAACAGTAATAACTAACATAATAATATAATTTTACATTTTCAAACAACTATGTCCCAATAAATTCCATACTTTATCATTTTTATACGAAATCTAACCATCAACTTTCTTTGAAGTACTTTAATGTTTTATCATTCATAAATAATTTCTAATTATCAATAATTTTCTCTCTAACTATCACATCTTTATAAAACAAATATTCTTCTTCTTTTAAAATCGTTTGACCACTCCATGATGAGATCCTGAATCGCTACTATGAACACTTTGATGAGAAGGTTTCAAAATTTTACTAATTGCTTCTCATGTCCAAAAATGTACAAGACGTTGCACTTTATATATATATAAAATAATAGCTATACTATTTTAGGAGTTTCTATGAATGTCGAGTCACTAACTAATTTTGTCTTGTATATACAAATTGATTCCTCAATAAGGATGGGCAAATAACCATTAGAGCAATCCCTCTTCTTGGAATCCAAGGCCAGTTGTCCATCAACTGTGAATATAAATAATTCTCTGTGAATGAGCACTGATGTAGTTGGTTGCACTGCAGTGCATATATTCTTTTCGACGTTTTATAACTACAACATTTTTTTGCCGAGATCTTTCTCTATTTTTTTTAGTGTTATGATACTTTCATACTAATTGCATCCTCAATATTGATCTATCAAATTATTATGACAAGCAACTAATTTAGAGGGTAAGAATGCAGAGGAATCATAAATTCTTGATCAAATAATCACAAATATGTAATCTAATAGCTTCAACTATTATTTGGATGATTATCAATATTGATTTCTAGGCCTTATCATTTAGTTTTTCATAATTGAATTTCGATAAAATATATACCACAAATTCCAAAGAATACTTCCCTA
>CATIWK010220128.1:0-11839 GCA_949634005.1 Mallotus japonicus
CCAATTACTAACATCTGCTCATTCTAGTGATGAATCTGCATCTTCTAACTTCGGCCCAAATTTTGACAATGCAAATGAACTCTGATCTTGATGAATAATCCCAATCATGAAACCTTAAGAAGTCCACTTCATTTTCCAAGAAGGCCACTTTCATGTTCTGAGGCTCTAGGTACTCCAAAACCTTCACCGAAACTTGGAGGTCAAAGCTGCCAATTAACTGAAAACTGCACATTTTGCTTAATGCTTCAATTTTGACTCCTAATTCACAAAACACATTAATTAGCTCATATTATCATAAAATTATCATCAAACTAAGTGGTAAAGAATAAATAAATAACAAATATTATGCTCTCATCACTCAGCTACAAGAACAGTTTCAGTAAATCAATCAATTTGGTGACTGATACCAGGGCCCATAACAAGCCAAACAAATCTTCTCCAATAAAAGAGCAAAAAGTCAAGAATCCTGTCCATAAGCCATAAATCCCATTGCCATAAAGCCCAAAGAAATTACCTTCTTCTCCAAGCTTGGCCACCTACGCATGGATAGAGCAGACAACCCGTACAAACTAGTAAGGTAAGCAAAGGAAGCCATGCCCGACCTGACTCTGCAATAGCCTTCAATGCCTAAACAGCAATGCCGACCATATATCTGAGCAAGCCATGCCAAGCCTAAAATAGTGCCTGAAGAAAGCAGGATCATGTGACAAGGTGCATTGCCAACTAAGCCCTAGTATAGCAAGTAACGGGCATAAAAGAGCAAGCAAAGCACACACCCCAAGCCACCCTCACCGGACCTAAACCCATCGAAGCATTACTCAACCCTAACCTCTCCACCCTCTTCGCTGCCAACTCACCCTTAACAACCAATACAACAGCATTACCTCCACCAAGCTCCTCACATCCTACCCCTTCAACCCAGAAATCTGAACTTGTAACCCCGTCTGCCGCCATCTCGATCATGACAGCACTCCAGGAACTTACTGCTGTAGTACGTGACCTTAGAGATGTTACCAGAGCCCAAAAAGAAACTCATGTTGAGCACGATGATAAAGCAGATGATGAAACCCAGAAAAGCCCCCCAGGGGATGATGGAGACGCAATAAACCAGGAAAAGAAGGATACCTACGGAGCTGAACATCACGCTCGCAGGGGAACCAAGAACAGGGCAAGAGAGAAAATGCTAGTAGATGAAGAGGAATCTACTAGGTCCACAGGGCAAGTTGCAGCATACATGGACCCAGCACAGTTGATGCAAACGATTCAACAAATCATCAAGGGGATGAAACTAGAGGGTAAGGGTAAAGGTTTCAATCTCTGGGACGCGTCTCCTCTTTCTAATATGATCTTGAATGATCCTTTCCCGGATAAGTTCAAGATGCCTCCTTTGGGCTCATATGACGGATCAATGAACCCCGTCAACCACGTGAACACCTACAGGACCGCCATTCACCTACAATCCATCAAGGATTCTGTCCTTTTCAAGGTTTTCCCCACAACGCTGAAAGGAGTAGCACAAGAGGGGTACCAGGGGTTGGAGAGTGGTTCCATTTCTAGCTTCGCTCAGTTGTCCCAAATGTTCACCGTCCGTTTTATGACTTGCATACCGATTCGGAGGGTTTCTGCAGATCTACAGAAGCTATTCCAGAAAGAAGACAAATCACTGAGGGATTTCATTGAGAGATTCAATAAAGTAGTCGTACAAGTTGATGACCTAGATATCCTCATAGCCATTAAGGCCTAACAGCAGCAACTACCTGTAAACCACTTTACAACTCCTTAACGTTGTTGCCTCCAACGACTTTTTCAGAGTTAATGGCCAGAGCTTCTCAACACATCAGGCTAGAAGAAGCAACAATAGCTGACAGAAACTGACCGGATCTAAGGAAACCCACTGTCTCCACCCACGATGGAGCCCATGGGAAAGATGGGGAACTTGGGGAAGAAGAGAGGAAAGAGCCTGACTATAGGCAAACAAGGGGAAGAGCAGAGGATAGGAGAATGGATAAGAATAATAGACACCACCCCTTTAACATGGATCCATACCCTCAACGTAACTATACTCCTCTTAATACCTCCAGGAGGGGGATACTGATGTGGATCAAGCAAACTGGGGAGCAAGTGAACTGGCCAAGAAGAATTGACTCGCGTTCCCTTAAGAATCGTGATAAGTACTTCATAGAGGGACGAGTCACAATACGGAAGAATGCCTCCAACTAAAAGATGAAATCCAAAGGCTTATCAAGACAGGCCACCTCCAGAGATTTATCGGGGAATACAGGAGAGACGGACGTTTCCCCACTGGAAGGACTGGTGATGACAATGGGAGAGAAAAAGAAGAGAGGAAACCCAGCGAAGAACCTAAAGCAATCATAAATATGATCCTGGGAGGCTCACCTCAAGAAGGAGTTCCATACAAAAAGAGAAAAAGAGCCATAGGTGTTTATTCAGTAATCATTGGCCAGCAAGAATGACAGGTCACTTTCTCGGAGAAGGATGGTCCATGGCTAGACGGTCCACATGAGGATGCTTTGGTTATCGATGGGCAAATAGGTAACACTTTGTTAAGAAGAGTCCTCGTAAATGATGGAAGCACTGTAAATTTGATGAATTTCAGTGTATTTAAAGCCCTGGGCAAATATGTTGCTGATCTGAGAAGGGTATCCAACCCCCTAGTAGGACTAGGAGGGACTTCTGTCCCCGTCCAAGGATCTACGGTGTTTATGTTACAGTTAGGAGGAGACAAGTATTTTGAAGAATTCCCTGTAGTTTTCATGGTGATGGATATTCCATTCGCATACAACGCAAAATTAGGAAGACCTTTCCTTTATGACACATGTGCTAGTACTTGCATCAGGTACCTGGTGATGAAAATTTCTACAAAAAGCGGAGAACTGTGCATCAGAGGAAACCAAAGAGCATCCAGGGAAGCCTGTATGGTTGCCTTGCAAGCCACCACAGAGCCTATACCCTTGGAAACCCTAGAGTCGGAGAGAATAGAGGAGAGTAGGCCAGAACCAGCAGGAGAAGTGACGGACTGGCCCATATCAGAGAATAGAAGAGTGAAAATGGGAGCTTAAATAGATGAGTCAGAGAGCCAAGATATCCTATGGGTGCTGAAATAGAAAGAGGACTCCATCGCATGGTCTCTTAATGATATCCAGGGAATCAGCCCGGAGGTGATGACACATAAGCTGAATGTGGACCCATCAATAAAACCCATCAAGCAGAAAAAGAGAAGGCTTGTGCCTAAAAGATAGCGAGCCATATGGGAAGAGGTAGACAAGCTCCTAAAGGCAGGTTTCATTAGGGAAGTACATTATCCTGAATGGTTGTCTAATGTGGTTTTGGTAAAAAAGGCTAACGGCAAGTGGAGGATGTGTGTTGAGGGTTTGCCCGAATGACAGCTACCCATTACCGAATATCAAATAACTGGTAGATTCCACAGCCGGATATGAACTGTATAGTTTCATAGATGCCTATGCTGGATACCACCAGATCCGGATGAGTAAAGCAGATGAAGAAAAAACATCCTTTGTGACAGATAGGGGGATTTTCTGCTATAGAGCCATGCCTTTTGGCTTAAAGAATGCAGGGGCCACGTACCAAAGGCTAGTTAACCACATGTTCAAGGATCAAATTGGGAAAATAGTAGAAGTAAATGTGGACGACATGATAGTCAAAAGTGAGAAAGCTGAAAACCATGCCAGAGATTTGAAAGAAGCTTTCGACATATTGGATGAGTTTGGTATGAAGCTGAATCCGGATAAGTGCGTTTTCGGGGTAACGGTAGGAAAATTCCTCGGTTTCATGATCCCACAGAGAGGCATCGAGGCAAACCCTGAGAAAATCAAGGCGGTAATGGAGATAAAGTCCCCTCAGACCATCCGAGAAGTACAAAGATTGAATGGAAGAATCACAGCCCTGGGTCATTTCATATCTTGTTGAGCTAGAAGATGCCTCCCATTTTACAAAACACTGAAATCCCTCAAAAACTTCAAGTGGACGGAGGAATGCTAGAAGGCGTTTAAAGAACTAAAATCCTTCTTGGGATTACCACCTCTCTTTAGCAGACCCAACCCAGGATAGTCACTGTATTTGTACTTGGCCACCTCAGAGGAAGCAGTAGCATAGGTATTAGTAAGGGAGGAAAAAGAAGAACAATTCCCAATTTACTACGTCAGTAAAGCCTTGAAAGGAGCAGAAGTGAGATATTCGAAGATAGAGAAGCTTGTGTTTGCCCTATTAATCTCCGCCAAACGACTTCAGCAGTACTTTGAGGCATACCAGATTATCGTTCGAACAGATCTACCTCTACACAGGGTACTCCAGAAGGCAGAAACATCTACAAGAATAATGGAATAGGCAACCAAGATAGGGGGATACATAGTCATATACGAACCCAGGAAAACCATGAAAGCACAAGTACTAGCAGATTTTATGATAGAAAATTGGGAAAACCAGGAAAAGGCTGCCACTCCTAAGGAAATCCCTTGGCAATTATTTGTGGATGGAGCAGTAGGATAGGCAGGATCTGGGGTAGGAGTTGTGATCAAAGGGCCATGTAGGATAAAGATTAAGTACGCCCTACGCATACGCTTCAAAGCCTCCAACTATATAGCGGAATATGAAGCTATGATTACCGGACTTAACTTAGCAAAGGAAGTGAGGCCAGGAGTTTTGGTGGTACACAGTGATTCCCAATTGGTGATCAACCAAATGGAAGGGCTATCCGCAGCAAAAGACAAGGATATGCTAAAGTACTTGCAAGTGGCCAAAGGATTAGTAGAATAGCTGAAGGAGTCAGCGATCGAACTCACCCTCTAACAAATACTGAGGGAATCCAATCAGGAAGCTGATCTGTTGTCTAAGACAGTATGAGGAGATGAAACCCCACCCCAAGGCGTGCTGATGGAAACACTCTCAAAACGTACAATCCATAAAGTGCCTAAGGTGCTCACCATAGAAGATATGGGATGGATGAAGCCAATTATTGCCTGGCTCGACTTAGGGGTTCTCCCGGAAGATAAGGAAGAAGCTAGAAAAATCCAGCGAAAGGCAACCATATATTCATATGAAGATGGAGTACTATTCAGAAGATCTGCCACCCATCCCTGGCAAAGATGTGTAATAAAAGAAGAAGGGGAATATGTCATGCAGGAAATTCACAGAGGTATAGGTGGAGCCCATGAAGTTGCCAGCACATTAGCCAGGAAAATCCTCCTGTAGGGATACTTCTGGCCAACCATAGAAGCAAATGCTAAGGAATTAGTAAGGAAATGCGACAAGTGCCAGTACCATAGGAGAAATAACCACATACCTCCAGCTCCTCAAAAACCATTGGGCATTGCTTGGCCCTTCGCACAGTGGGGAATGGACATCCTGGGTCCGTTTCCTCCTGCAAAAGGGCAGAAGAAGTTCCTTATAGTAGCAATGGATCATTTCACAAAATGGGTTGAGGCAGAACCAGTATCATCCATCACACAAAAGAAAATCACCAACTTCTTTTAGAGAGAGGTGGTATGCAGATATGGGATCCCAAAAAGACTCATCACAGACAACGGAAAACAGTTTGATTGCAGAAAATTCAAAGAGTTTTACGAAAGCCTACACATAGAGCTTCGATTCACCTCTGTGGCACATCCACAAACTAATGGCATGACTGAGGTGACGAATCAAACCTTGCTACAAGGAATCAAGAAGAGACTAAATCAAGCAAAAGGGGAATGGGCTGAGGAACTCTACAGTGTCCTATGGTCCTACAGAACCACCCCTAGAGACAGTTCCAAAGAAACCCCATTTAAACTAGCATATGGAACAGAAGCCGTGGTACCAGTGGAAATCGGCCTCCTAAGTTACAGAGTGGTGATGTACAACGAGGAGCAAAACCAGATGGCTCTCAGGGCAAACCTTAATCTCCTGCAAGAATCCAGAGAAACTGTTGAAGTCAGAATAACTGCTTGTAAACAAAAAATGAGTCACTACCATAACAAACAAGTGAAAACACGAAAGTTCAAGCAAGGAGACCTAGTGTTAATCAAGGCAGATATACGCAAAGGAAACGCCAGAATTGGAAAGCTGGAACCCAATTGGCAAGGCCCTTACAGAGTGAAAGATGAAGTAGGACCAGCCACCTACAAGCTTTTAGAAACCACTGGCAAATCCATGCCTAAAACATGGAATGCAGCAAACCTCAAGAAGTTCTACTAGTAGAGAATAGCCATAAGGTAGAGAGAGAAATGTCCAGGATTATCAGAATGCACTTGAAAAGATTTTTGAAAAGCTCTTGCTCTTATACATAGGCAAGGCTACTCAATTTTGTCACTATATTAATATAAGGCCCAGAGCCATCTTTTCTCTCCATTTGTGAAATAATTGAAAATTTATGCAAGTCCTTGGCGCTGCGAAATGCCCAAGGAGTCTCCTAAAAATTTATACAAGTCTTTGGCGCTGTGAAATGCCCAAGGAGTCTCCTAAAAATTTATACAAGTCCTTGGTGCTGCAAAATGCCTAAGGAATCTCCTAAAATTTGTGCAAGTCCTTGGTGCTGCGAAACGTCCAAGGAGTCTCCCAAAATTCATGCAAGACCTTGGCGCTACGAAACGGCCAAGGGACCTCCTAAAAAATTGCCATAAGCCCTTGGCGCTATGAAACACCCAAGGAATCTCCTAAAAGTTTGTCACAAGACCTTGGCACTACGAAACGCCCAAGGGATCTCCTAAAAATTTATACAAGTCCTTGGCGCTATGAAACGCCCAAGGAATCTCCTAAAAGATTGTCACAAGTCCTTGGCACTTCAAAACGCCCAAGGAATCTCCCTTAAACCTCTGTGAATCCTTGGCACTAGAAAAAGCCCAAGGAAATTTATTAAAACCCTATGAGTCCCTCTGGCACAAAACGCCCAAAAAGCTTCTTTAACATTGAAATAAACCTTTGACGTAATGCCCAGGCAACCCCCACGAAACAACAAGAAGTAGCAAAGCATTTATAAAAAAATCCCCTACGGCTAAATACAAAGCGACACGCAATGAAAATTCGAGGGAACCCCTGAAACACAATAACCAGAGATCAAACTTGGCATCAAATAAAAGGAGTTACTACCATAAAGCAATCCCAAGAGGAGTCAATGCATACACATAAACGCTAAGGCAAAAGAAAGTTCATATAAAATCCCATCAAAAAGAAAGATCATCAAAGAGAAACATAATTATTCAAACCTCCATATTACATCCTAGAAATAAAAGCAAAGAGCTAAAGATCTAGATCCCTAACCCAAGATCGATCGATATCAGGGTAGCAATTCTCAAGTTCTTAGGAAAACCGTGTCTTGGCTCCCTCGAGCAAAGTAAAGGACTCTTCGACAATATTCTGAATTTGGGTTTTGAGACCATCAACAATCTTCTGGTTGACCTCCATGGAATCATTGACAAATTGCTTCAGCTTTTGGTGATCCTGGATTAAGCCTTGGTGTTTCTCCTTCTCAACCCGAAGATGGTTTCTCTCCTCTTCTAATTGTCTCTCCAAAGTAAGTATTTTCTCTTAATCCTTTTTCACCGCATCATAAAGGTCCCGAGCATGTCGATCCAGAAGACGGACCAACTCCAACACCACCCCTCTGGCCCTGGAACACCAAGTATCCAAGTCCTTATAATAACTAATCAATTTCTCATCCACCAGCAAAGAAAGTTCCAGTTGCTGCCAAAAATAAACAAAAACAACACATGAGGTAAGAACACATCACAGAGTAATTACAAAACACCATACAATAGGAGTTTACCTAGAAAGTAGCCATGCGTGCAAACTGCCCAAGGTCCAACTCACTAAAGATGGCCTTACGGAAATCCTGATCCCCAGGAAGCTGGCAAGCTTTAGCCAAATCCGTGGAAATGCTAGCAAAATGGATAGACACCGGACCATACTTCTGATGCTTCTTCACCAAACGAGCATGAAGTTCTCGTATGGCCTGAGACAAATGGCCTCGACCAGATACATCACCTGATTCATTCAGTTTTGGTGTAGAAGAGGGAACCACCTCGAGATGAGTCCTTTTCTTTAAAGGGGATATTGGGGACTCATATCGAGAAGGAGAATAAGAACTAACGAGGAGTTTCCCATCATCAGACTCGACAGCGCCAGCGAAAATAAGAGTGGTTTCCCCGACAGAAGCAGAAGGGATAACTTGGGGTAGAGGACTCGCCCCCTTTTCCTGTCGAACTCTCAGTAGTTCCTTTAAACTTATCCCTGTGAATCATCAGAGAAAAAATGATAAATCAAAATGAAAGCAAAGTAACAATTCACAGTAGTACTCCACAGAACAAACCATTTAGACGGTCAATCAAGGTAACACAGTTAAAAAAATGTCCCTGCACCTTAACTGCAAGAGCGTTAAGGACCCCCTCCTCCCCCTCTGAGAGATTGATCTTGCTATTTACATGAAATGTGTCCTCTACCCACACCCGAGGAATGTCACCCCACCCAAAAGGATTAGTCACTACAAAAAAGCTCTTCATCCATGATTTCCTAAATTTGGGCAAACCCTCAAAAAGTGTCGTGCCAGGACGACCAACAAGATGTAAAAATTCTTTTTTCTTGTTAAACATGAAAAGGTATTGAAACATGCTCAAATCCAGCTCCACCCCGACCATACGACAAGACACCAAAAAACCTATTATCAACATCCACCCATTCGGAGTTAGTTGGCTAGGAAGAACTCGGTATAGCAGCAAGAAAGACACAATAAATGGATCCAGGGGAAAGCGAAGCCCCAATCGCAAGGAATCCTCATAAATGACAAGCTGATTGGTACCTACCAATGACTTAGCCCGTAAACCCCGGAGAACGAACAATTTGTAAACTGAAGGAAAACTATACTTCTCTTTTATCTCAACAAGACCGACTGAGGTCAAATAAGAAGGCACTGAAGACACCACTGGCACGCTAGCATCAACCCCTTCAACCTTGACCTCAACCGGTCGCTCTCCCTAAGATTTAGTAATAGTAGGAGTACGGCGCCGAAGACGAGAAGAAACTCCACGACCGTGAGACACCCTCGAATCATTAGACTTAACCTCACCGTCGGAAACAACCACTAGTTCATTTCCCGACGATCGCGCGATCAGCAAGCCACTTCCCACATTG
Source organism: Mallotus japonicus (assembly GCA_949634005.1). NCBI lineage: Eukaryota > Viridiplantae > Streptophyta > Magnoliopsida > Malpighiales > Euphorbiaceae > Mallotus > Mallotus japonicus. The sequence goes on from CATIWK010220128.1 coordinate 9,139, forward strand.
CTGACATCCACAGATAACGTATATACACCGGAAACAGACATCACCAACACATAACATAAAATATCACATACCACAAACCCAAAGAACACACCCAAAAACATGTGACAAAATACGTACACTAAGACACAGCCAAGTAAAAACAGAAAAGAGAAATGGAAAAGCAAATCAAGATGGCTAACCAATAAGAAAACACATACCTTCATAAGCCATGGCAACGTACAGAACCCAGCACACAGAGAAAACCAAAGGAAGCGAAAGAAAGAATGAAAATGCTAAACAAAAAAAGGAAAAATGACTGAGGAAAATGAAAAGCCAAATCCCTAAAGAAGAGAATAAAAAGCAAATTTATTGCTCTCTTTCTCCACTGCCCAAAAATTTTAAAAAGAAGCGACACCAAATGAAGAGACGTGATAGCCAGTACAGAGGTGCCAGTAATTGTAAGAACAAGGGCCATCATGACGTCTCAAGGGCAGGAAGAAAACCAATTGCCCCCTGCCAGCAAATCACGCTAACATAAATATTAGCTATTTTTTGGGGGGGAACCTTGATACCAGGGCCCATAACAAACCAAACAAATCTTCTCCAATAAAAGCCTAAAAAGTCAAAAATCCTATCCACAAGCCATAAAGCCCATCGCCAGAAAGCCCAAAGAAATTACCTTCTTCTCCAAGTTTGGCCACCAGCTCATGGAGAGAGCAGACAAACCGTACAAACCAGTGAGGTAAGCAAAGGAAGCCACGCCAGACCAACAACGCCTGACTCTGTAATAGCTTTCAATGCCTAAACAGTAACGCCAACCATATATCTAAGCAAGCCACGCCTAGCCTAAAACAGTACCTGAAGAGAGCAGGATCACGTGACAAGGTACATTGCTAACTAAGCCCTAACATAGCAAGTAACGGGCATAACAGAGCAAGCAAAGCACACAAGAAGGTAAGATACCCAATCTCCATCATTTTAGCCTCCTCTCTCTCTGGTTAGCTCTTCTGACTTAACCATCGGAGTCGATACATCGAGATCCCTCCGGTGTGTCCTCTCACCGATTCTTGTTCTCTTGCAGGCAACTTTTGAGCTAGAAGACTGGTAAATATCAGTGACTATTCAGTATTTATCAACCATTAAGCAAGAAAAAAAATAAAACAGAAGAGTTAACAGTGAAAGTTACCTATAAAATCTGAAATTAGTCTGCCATCAGAATATCTGCCAGTAGGATGGCGGAAGAATGTTTCACCATAAGGCCAAAAATTGGCCAAGCTAATTGGGTTTTTGAGGTAGTTGTTGTTGCCAACATCAAATATTGAATCCCCAAAGACAAATAATGCTACATGGTGCTTTGAAGGGTTTTCTTGATAAAAATGAGATTGAGTGCTTGTTGGGTTAAGAAGTGCTACACATAAAGCTAACAAGTAACAAAGATGGAAACTTAAACTTGCCATCTCTTGTAGCTAGCTTGCTCACTTTCTCTTCTACTTTTAATATCCTTATTTTCGCCTGTTTTAGTTATAAGGTTCTTGGTGCTGTGGTGGCAGAGATCAGCGTAAATGGATGAAAGAGGATATTATATTTTTTGAAGATTTTTTTGGCATATGTTTTGCACGATATCAGGCATAAAATTAATTTTTAATCACACTTTATAATTAACATTTGACTTAAAAATTTTCATCCACATAAACTTAGCATGACAGTCAAGTTTCCTCATTGATACTGTGGGGTCTTAAGTTTGAGATCGTGCAACTCCTAATTATTGTTTCCTTTCCTCCAATCATGTATGAAAAAAAAAATCTAACTCTCTAACTTATATTTTTTGAAGATTTTTTTTCTGATTGGGCGCTAGCATGCCATTATTGAATGAATGAATGAATAAAGACTACCCATCCATGAAATTATATAAAAACAATGAACAAACAAACACATAAAAGTCTCTCTTTTGCCTTTTTAGACATTTCTTGAAGTTGAATTATGAGGATAAAGTCAGTACATGAACACAATATTTTATTAAAATGAATACTTCTTAGTAAAAGCTTACTTTTAGTGCATCCAAGTAATCAACCCAACCTCTCTCCCAATGAACAGTATTGGTTGGCTTTCATTTTGTCACAGCGTTCATAGGGGTGATTACTAGTTTTTAAACTAGTAATCATCCCCTGTTTCTTCGCCTATTTTTCATTTGTTTTCTTCTCTTTGTTTATAGTTTTCATATCTAATAATAATAGTCATAGATAGTATTGGTTAGCTATGTTGTTAGTGTGTGGTTTATCCCACTTTTTGTGCAGAAGGCCTATGAAAGAGCTCTAGAGGGGGGGTGAATAGGGCTATCGAATAAAAATCAAAACTTAAAAACAAATAAGCAAGAATTGAAAGAATGTTGAGAAGGAAGAATGATGAACACAAGAATTTAAGGAGTTCGGATTCTCAACAATCCTACGTCTCCACCTAACTTATCCCCAAATTAGTATTTTCAATCACCCACAATCTTATTCACAAGATTGAGATTACACAAGAGTTTAAGTCTCACTCTTACAACCTTACAAACAAGATTTTCTAGGCTCACTCTTAAAACCAAATCCCAAGTGTTTTAATGGCTAAACACTTAAACCAATTCCTTTAGAAATAAATCTCACTTCCCTTCTAATCTATCCCAAGACTTAGATGAAGTAGAAATTCTATTTCTAACACACAACCAACTCTCACAAGAGTTAAT
>CATIWK010220189.1:0-16889 GCA_949634005.1 Mallotus japonicus
AATAAGAGATTTGTTTTGCAGGTTGAGATCACTGCTGCAACATTATCATCGTCAGAGGAGTTCCGATCGATGGTGGCAGAGAAGAAGGCAAGATAGAGAGAAATGGAGAAGAAAATAAAAAAAAAATTCAAAAAGATTGGACTTGTTTATTTATTTATTATAAATTTTACTTTTAAAATTCAAAATAATTGTTAGCTCTTTAAGAAAATGAGAATTTAAAAAAAAAAGAAAAAAAATATAAAACGAAATAAAAGAGAATTAGGTTATGTGTCCTATTTAATCTTTGTGAAAAAAAAAATGATATGTATATAAGTATATTTTCATAAATAATATTATAGCAATATAAAAATAAAAAATATAATGTTTTGATAATGTAAAATATTTTTAAACATCATTTAGAACAAATTTAATATTTTAGTATTTCAAAAAAGTATATATTAACTAAAAGATAAATATAAATATATTGTTGACAAACCTTATTATGAAAACCTCAGAATCTACAATTTTGTTTGAAAATGTTTAAAAATTTAAAAATTTTATCTAATTATGAAAAAATTTATGAATTTAATGAGGTAAAGTTATAAATGAATTTTATTTAATAAAATCTAATAACAAATTTAAATTTACAAATAATTTAATAAAAATTTATAAAATTAATTTATATGATATACTAATTTATACCTTTGTAACTAAATTGATAATCAGAAATTCAACACCAACCATAAAAAATAATAATATTTTAATTTAATTTTTTTCTACCCATTTAATGAAAATGAGAAAAAGAAAAACGAAAACGAACATGATAAGAATTATATGTCGTTATCATTATTCCAAAGCGACATGTGGGTCACAACCTAAAATGTGACATAAGGGATGACATAATAATTATTTTATTAATAGAACTTTTATTAAAACTATTAAATTCTTATAATTTTAGAGGCAATTATCAAACGTTTATCAATCAAAATATAACTATAAACAAGAAATTGAAGAAAATAGAAAAGAGGAAAACTTATTAATTATGAGTATAATCAATTGATAATTATCAACTTTATGAACTATTGACATTAATGAACATATCACATTATAAGATGGGTGCTAATTATAGGAGATTCAATTTGTTTGAAGAAGAACAATATATTTAGATTTAATTCAATTGATTTTAGAGTGTGTTTTGATATAATCATACATCTTATATTTCAAATATATATCAAATGTCAAATATAAGAATTTCAAATAATATACAGTTATATATATGTCATTTCAAATTCTTAATAAATGAACTTTAGTGTGTTTGATTCAAATAAATTTCACAAAATTTATGGAATTCATTTGTAAATCCAAGTGAGTATATTTGGTTTAAATGAAAACTTTGTAAAATTTATTTGCAATTCTAACTTCTTAATTTTTCAATCATAATTAATATCAAATTCTTCAAAATTAATTAACGATTTTTTTCAATCATTAACTAAAAGATAATTATACTTTGATTTAAGATCAAGTTTATAAAATTAACAACTTCAATTTAAGATTAAAATTTTACAGAATTTAAATTATATTTATCATAAATTAATCTGAAATGAAATGAAGTAATTGTCAAGTGACAAATTTTCAATTTAAATCAAGTAAATTTCAAATTTGTGAACAACTTTAGGCCTTTTAGATTTGTAGGGAACAAGTCTATGCTTTTAAGTCATTTAGATAATTACAAATTGCCAACACAACACAAAGAAAATCCTAAATTAGATTCCGACCTGATAGATTGGATCAAAGAAAAATGAAGTAGGTTGTTTTCGCGTAAGTTAAATTTCTTTTGAGAATAAGTTATATCTTGAATTTGTATTATAATATATGCAATGATATTAATTAAATTATTTGTTGAAATTTCTTTATTATTTTTATAATTCAAGGCGGATAAATAAATTTTAAATATTACTAATTTAGAAAAAAATAAATAAATCAAATCTGAAAAAGAAATTATTTCAATGTGTTTTACCCTTCTCTGCATTAATTAGTTGTTGAAACAAATGGAACGTTGTACACTATATATATGGGAATATATGGGTGACGGAAAGACATCACTGTGCAAACAATAATTAATACTGGAGATCAACATCTTGCACATTGTCAATGGTAGGTACATAAATACATCAACAACTTGGCGTGCGTGCAGGAGATGAGGATATTTTTTGGCCACCACAAAGGGGAAGAGGAGATTTGATTCTGAATTTTCTACAATATCCGTGAAGACTTTGGCCATTAGGGCAAAACAGCACAGATAGGAGATGAGGGTTTTTGCTTGGTTAGAAATGCTCATCAAACATATACCACATCGCATATGCTTGGATAAAATGAGACTGTTGCATTTATTATTGACAGGGAGATCAAACGGTTTTTTTTTTTGGACAATTCGAGAGGGAGGTGGATTCAAATCCTCTCTTTTACAGGTGCCAAAACCTTTTATCACTAGGTTAAAGGAGGCCGGTAGGGATATCAAATAGTTGAGGAAGAAAATTTATTTATTTATTTTGGAATAAAAATCAAATAATTTATAAATAATTAAGCTGCCGTCTTATCTTCACCAGCTAGCATTAATATTTTACTTAAGTTTTAAGATGAAGGAGTTGCCAAATTTGACTAACAGAATTTCCAGAATAATAATTTTGTTTTTGAAATCTGTGGGAGATTTAGACTGAACTATAAATATATAAAAAACTGTTCAAGAGTCTTAAGGTTTGGGAAAAAGGCTTTCATAATTTCCTTCTTTTTTTACTCTAAAATTAAATAATTTAAATATTGATGCATTATATAACATAGAATAATCTTATTTTTTTAAATTATGTGCAAATTAATTATAAAAAATTAGTAACGAAAGATTCAAACCTTACATTGCAAAATATTTTTTTACTGAAAGATGACTATTAAATCATTCCATCATTGATAAATTGTTATATTTTTAATTCAGCCCGATATAAATAAGATGTATTCATGCTCTTGTAAACATATATATATCTATCTTTATAGTTTTAATTTATCTCTTATCAAGAGTGTAAGTATAATTTTTTAAAATTTTTTGTCTATGCTTGAAATTATGAGTTTATATATACATTAAGCTGTTGAATGGCTGTTACATTAATACCTACGTCAATAATCTAATATCAACGTTTAAATCACTATATATATATATATATATATGTTGAATTTAGTTTGTAAAAATAATGATGGATATTTGTAAAAAAAATTATACTCTTAGTGTATGGCCTGCGATTTAGTAAGTCCTTAATAAAATATAATACTTTAAAATAGATAAAAAAATTTCTTAAAGATCGGAATTATAAAATGTGACATAAGTGATGATATAATAATTTGAAATAAGTATAAAAAATTACAGTGTGGTTCCAATTTTTTTATTCAAAAGTTTGTGATTTTTTTTAAAGTACTATCAACTAATATCTTTATTATTTTATAATAAAATTTTAAAATTTTAATACCTTTTACATGTGATTAACTACCAATATAACTATTTGGATACTTTTAAAAATATTATAAATTTATTTTTTTATTCCTACTAAAACAAAAAATACATCTTATTTTTATTTGTTACGTATAAATTTATTTTAGTTAATTGAGTGCTTTACTATTTAATAAATAATTTTATTATTAAAATTTCATATATTTTGACATTATATTATATATTTTTAATAATATTATTGAGTGTGATATTAAAATATATGCAAAATAAAATTAGAGACCATGAAATATTAAAAAAAAATCACAGTTCGTTAAATGAAAAAACATCAAATCATAAAGTACTTAATTATTTTTTATAGATTGAAATTTTTTTATTTTTGTAGATTGAAATCCAATTTTTTAAGAGTTCAAAGGCAATAATTGTAACACTCAATCAAAATTTCACCAATCAACGTATAACATCAATCAAATCATTAATGAGAAAAAAAAAAATCGCATGTGCTGCATGGGGTTTTTGAAAAGGAAAGCAATGTATTTAGACTTTATCCCCGCATAAATGCATTTTTTTTTATTTGGAGATCTAATATTATTTTTTATCATTTATTATAAGAATAATAAAATTTGTATTAATATTAATAAATAATCATAGATAAAACTGGAAGTAGCACTCTTTACGTCCTTTTTTTTTTAGAATTTTCTTAAGTTTACCATTGCATTAAATGTGTTTCACCAAAAATCAATTTAATTACCATTATTATTTTAAAGTAAAAATAAAAATTTATTATGAAAATAAAAAAATTTATTAAAATAATTACTAAAATAATTCAATTAAACTTATTAAAATTTTAAAAATTATATATTTTTTTTATATAATTAAGATGTCAATCATCTATTTCTACTAGATTTACAATAGTAAAAATATATATAGTTATACAAATTATGACATACTTTAATCATACATTAAATATTTGTATAACTAATATAAAAATATGGCAAAAATTGATAGATAATAAATTTTTTAATCAATAAAAAATACATAAATTATTTAATAAATAAAATACTAGTGAAAAATTATAATATTTGTCAAATAAAAATAATAAAAATATTATTGCATAAAATCATCTCTCTTACAATTAATGTTTAATAAATTAATACTTCTATTAATTAATTTTTTTTAAATGAAAAAACATTAATTTACGAGAGATTCTTGGGTGACTTTATTTTTTAACTACTTTTGTTTTATTTTATTTGTATCACCATAAAATGAGAGTATATATATATTATAATTAATCTAATGGTGGTTATTAGCAAAATATACTTTATTTCGTAAAAAAAAAGTATTTTTATGAAGCATCTTAATTTATTATAATATTATCTTTAAAGTTATGGAATTTAAATTTATAATTTTCACTAATATTTTATTTATTAAATATCTCATATATTTTTTATTGATTGATAATTTATCATACATAATTTTTTTTCATATTTTGTATTAATTATATAAATATTTAATACACAGTTAAGATATGTCGTAAGTGTCATAGCTATATATATTTTTACTATATATAATTTTACTGTTATAAATCTATTTGAAATAGATGATTGACTGTTAAGAATGAATAGGAATCCATTAGATTGATTTTTAGTGAAGCCATCAATGATGAACTTCTATTAATTTTTATCTTAAAAAAGTTAATTTAATTATTTATTTCTTATATATAAATTTATATATTTAAAATATTGTATATTTTTACACAATATAATACCTATTTAATTAAAAATATGCAATTATTTTTCATTTAAAGTTTTTATACTTAATTACCTTTTTTTGAATAATATGATTAATATTAAAAATACACGTTATACCTCAATATTATATAGCACATCTAGAGAAATGCCTTTTAAGTGGAAAGAAACAAACCTGCTTTTCAGGATGAAATCCATACACCAGCCAATTTACCAAATAAGAAGCATATTCCAGAAATTTTTTTTATATGTTTGAGACTCTTTGCTGTAAAAGAGCCTAACTTATAAAAATAAACTTCGTTAAGAATAATTAACCTTTTAGATTAATATATAATACTAATTATCTAACAATAGACAAAACTTTTGAAAATCGATTAATATATAATACTTCTTGTTTTTTTTGAGAATATATTAATATATAATACTTCGTTAAGAGTAAAGCGTACAAAAGTAATGTTTGGTAACCTATGTTTTGTCTCTTGTCATGTCGGTAGCAAACTTTTGAAAATCGGTGACGTGACGAATGACACATGCAATGCACTTAGAATTTTCCATCAAATTTTTTTTGGATCGGGATACATGTGACATGTCGCCATGTCGCTAGTGGGGGCAATGTCCCTTTTGCCCCCAACTTGATTTTTTTTTTAATTTTAATTTTTTGGTGAAAATATTTTTTTTGAAATCTAAAACTTAAGTTGTACACAGGTTAATCCGTCGTATAAGGATTTAAACACTCGTAACGTGTAAATTTTCTTTTCAAATTTTTTTAATTTCAATTTTTTCCCAAAATTATTTTTTTTTCGGAATCTAAAACCTAAGTTGCACACGAGTGAACCCGTCGTGTAAGGATTTAAACACCCATAAGGCGTAATTTTTTTTAATTTCAATTTTTTGGTGAAAATAATTTTTTTTTTTATCTTAAACTTAAGTTGCATATGGATGAACCCGTCGTGTAAAGATTTAAACACTCGTAACTTGTAAAATTTTTTTAATAATCAAATAAAAAAAATAAAAAAAGTATAATTTGGTAATTTGATTGCTAGTAGAGACGCATTGTAACATCGCTAGCGACACTAATCATTTTCTTTTTTTAAAAGAAAAATTCTTATTATCTTTTATTGTAGTATATTACGAAAGTTTATCTTTTTTTAAAAAAAATTATGAACGTTATTAAAAGAAAAGGAAATATCCTATTTTGTAATTAGTTGGATTGAGGGAAAAAATGTAATTACTTGTGGTGGCTGTAATGCCACCTAATTTAATGTATAGTATATATATATATATATTTTTCAATTGGGATTTCAATCATTTTCAAATGTTTATCATCGCTAAGGATATATATATATATATATATATATGATTAATTTGTTCATATTTGTGATTGGTATAAGAAATTTAACAAATGAGTTTAAATCTTTTTAATTACTAGTCTTAATGGAACTTATCTTTTATATTAAACAATTTATAAAAAAAATCACATCAAAAATTATTTATAAGCATATTTTCTACAATATATTTCCTTTAAATAAAATTCTTTATTTAAAAAAAGTTTCCCCATTATTGTAAAAATTTACAAGTGAAAGGGAAAGTGATTAAACATCCATTTCTCTCGAATTTTATCATTTTTAATTCTTATAATCAATTTCTACTTAATTTAAAAGTTATAATATATATAATCAGTTAGATCATTTAATGTTTCTATTAATAAAAAAGTTCACAATAAAATATTTACTATATATTTATAATTCATGCATAACACAAGTTAATAGAAAATATAACAAATTAAAATTTAAAAAAAGATTATTTTGAATATATGAGACAAATATATCACTATCAACATAAATCACAAATCATAATTCATGTAGGAAATCATAATTCATATAAAAAATATATAATACAAGCATGCTCCACGTGGGGATCAAACTTAAAACTGCGCTTTAACCAATTGAGCTACATCTCATTAACAACAAAGATTTATCCTTAAAATTACTAAAAATCATTAGATACCAACATCTTAATAAAATAAAATAAAGAGCTTGAGAACGTGAGTTTAGTTATGACTTAATTTTTTCCCCATATAGCCCTTAATTTACGTGGAATAACGGGAATCATGCATTGACAATTTGCCACATTCTAACAACTATCCTTTTCGATTAATTATGTTTTTTAATCTAAACATAAGATCATGAGTCGCTCCTTTCTCAATCTAACTAAGTCCAAAATGCTTACCCACTCCATTGAATTATCAATACCAAACAAATTTTATGGACCCACTTTCTTAAATCTCTTCTAATTCACTTCACTTCACTGTAAATTTCATTCACAAAAAAATCTATAAATAGAGGAAGCTTAAGCTCTACTTGTTCATCCATCACTCGAGCAAAGTAAACACTACATTTTCTTTGTATTTCTAGTCTTTTTTGTTGCTACGAAAAATGGCCTCAAAAACTCTCCTTCTTCTCGGCGTTGCTTTTGCTGTTATGCTTTTGATCTCCTCTGAGGTCACAGCTGTTCAAGCCGGTATGTATAAATTATGAATTTAATATGACGACAGATAGATGCGTTTAAATAATACAAATATTTTATTTAAAAATATACATAAAAATAGAGAATGCAAGAATTCAACTCGTAAACTCGTAAACTTTATCTGAAACCACTATGCATGTGCATATTATATGTTATAATCACTAAACATATTGCTTAATTATTATTATTTTTTTTGCAGAGGAGAGTACAGAATTAGATGGGAAGGGTGGCGGCTACGGCAAGGGCGGCGGTGGCTACGGAAAGGGCGGCGGTGGCTACGGAAAGGGCGGCGGCGGATACGGAAAGGGAGGCGGCGGCTATGGAAAGGGAGGCGGCGGCTACGGAAAGGGAGGCGGGAAGGGAAAAGGGAAGCCTGGTCACGGCGGTCACCCCACAGAAATTGAAGATGAAAATTAGATGATTTTCGTCTAAAGGGTACTTGTTAAGTTGCATGTGTCGAAGCTACTCTAAGTAAGTCTGTAGTGTAGTGTCAATAATGGCGACTAGAGGTATGCTCTATGCATGTCTCATAGCAAAAAAAGGAGGATGTGGTCGCATTTAATAACTATAGCTAGTTGTGTAGTTTCTTTGGTTCTCAGCTACAATACAATGTGGCCTCATTTCAGCTTCTTCTTTGTACTCTACTTTTTAGTTAATGCACTTAATTTACCTGCTTAAATATCCATGTTTATGATCAGTTTTTGGTGTTCATTGCATGATAAATCTAAAAACAAAATGAAGGAAGCAGAAAAAAATGGTGTTTTCTAAAATTTATCTAAGTGCCCAAAACGACAGAAATCACTGGTAAGGATGGAGTTTTTCTATCTACTACATGGAACGTCCTAAAGATTCATTTCCAAAGCATTTGAAGTTAATAAATAACTTATCTTCTGAGTAATCACAAATTTCATACGATCTAGCAGGCAAGCAAATTCGTTTACGCCGTTGGTTAAAGGGCCAAGTGAGGCTCTAACCCATAAAGAATTTGAACCGTGTAAAATTCAATTTTTTTAGGCGATCTGCGAACAAAACAGCTCACGTGCTGGCTAATTTGAGGTTGTTGTTCTATGACAGGTCCCAAAAATTTGTGGTATGATGCACCTGAATTTTTTATTCATATATGTAATTCATTTTGATAATCAATAAAGTTATCCATTTCCTTTCAAAAAATAAATAAATAAAATGTGTTCGAATTTTTATCATCTGTATACTATTTAATTTTGTATAAATATCATGATTGTCAAAATGGACTTGATCTTGGAATTGAGATAATTAAAGAATCAAGAGCTTAAGATTTAGCTGAAATTAAATCATAATTATAATTTAACTTTGCATTATGTAAATATAATTTTATACATTTAAGATAAAATATTTTTAAAATAATATTTAATATCTAATTAAAAATATATTTATTCTACATTAATAATATTAACACTGAACTATTTTTTTGAATAATAATACAAACACACATTATATGTCAATTTAATATATCTAAAGAAATAATTTTAAGTAAAATAAATTAACTTTTTTTTTCTAGAAATAGAACCCATGCATAGACCCACCTGTAGGATAAGACTACTATACATAAAAATTAATATCTACAAAACAAAATTGTAATTTGAATAATGTAGAACGATATTTTTTTTAACAATAAAAAAGTAATTACATAAAAAATTATATTTTAAAAATAAATTCTCTCTTCTAAATTAGAAATTTCAGAAATATTACGGTCGATTATTAAATTTACATAAAATTATATCTATCATAAATACAAAAATATACAAAACATTTTTTTTTGAACATCGTCCTTTTATTAAGACTTTTGAAGGAAGATTATGTAGGGAATGGAGGATTGAAGCCACAACTTTTATTAATATCTTAGTCTCGTGATAGAATGGTAAATCATCCGTTTTAGATATAGATTAGCCAATACACAACACATTATGTTATTATTATTATTTTTTTTGAACAACATTATGTTATTATTATTGAAGAAGAACAAAGCAGATATATATATATATATATATATCAATAAGATATGTATCTGATAATATATATTTGACATATATATGAATTTACGTCATTAATAGCTATATTAATAATGTTGTTCATAGAGAGAGAAATTTTTTTTATGTTATCATCTTCCAATTGATTAGTTTTTTGTATATGGGGCTAACATATAATTTTAACTCAAAAATTTTTATTTTTTAGTGTTATGGGTAACACTATTCACGTCACTACTGGTGATATATATCATTGTGGGTAATGACATAGATCGCGGGTTGTAACATTGTGAACCGTAATGTAATAATTTTTTTTTTAAATATCTCTTTTGTCTATATATAGGAGGTCATTTACAAAAATGTAATTTTTTTTGTTAATATCACGAATCTCACGACAACGTTATTGTTGGGGTAGGCGCAATTTTTTTTTTAAGCATATCCTTTGTCATATTATAGAATCGAGACACTACTAATTTTTTTTTTTTGAACAACACTACTAATTAAATGTAATGTTTTGAATGGGAGACACTCTCCCTTTGTCATGTCGGTAGAGTCAAAGTCGGGTGACGTGAGGAATGACGACCCATGCAATGCATGAAAATTTTCAAAGAAAAAAAGGTAATACGTAAATGCCATACAGAATCGACTATCTTAATTCTTTATTAGTTAACTTCTCTATAATTCCATAGTTAGTTAATCATTCTAGAGAACAACAATCATTGGGATGAATTTGCAGTAGATTATTTTTATTCAAATGATATTTTAAATTTTAATTGTAATATATGTAATAATATTAAATAATCATTTAAAAATTATTATCGTCCTTTAAGATTTTGTTCGGATCAAACTGAGTTAATTAGAATCCAATAAATTTTAGATACTATTAATTTATAGAAAAAAAAAATCATGGTAAAAGACCTTTTTTTTTTAAACCATCGGATATGTATCTGATAATATATATTTGACATATATATGGTGATTAATGTATTTGACATATTATAGAATCGAGACACTCTACTAATTAAATGTAATGGTTTGAATGGGAAGCACTCTCCCTTTGTCATGTCGGTTGAGTCAAAGTTGGGTGACGTGAGGAATGACGACCCATGCAATGCATGAAGAATTTTCAAAGAAAAAAAGTTATACGTGTGAGTGGTTCGGCGCTCTTTGCTCATGTATGGAAATATCTTAATTGAGAGTACTTTACCTTTTTGTGGGTCGATTCGGTGCGAGTGAAAATTTAATCTGAATGTGGTACAGTTTTAAATGTGCCTTCTATAAATGGGGCTCATCTAGAACACCTCGTGAGCATACAAAAAAAAGTTATACGTCGACTATCTTAATTCTTAATTAGTTAAAAGCAAAAAAAAAAAATCTTCATTGGTTAACTTCTCTATAATTCCATAGTTAGTTAATCATTCTAGAGAACAACAATCATTGGGATGAATTTGCAATAGATTATTTTTATTTAAATGATATTTTAAATTCTCATCGTAAATATATATAGTTACATTAAATAATTTTTCAGAGATCTTTACCACCCTTTAAGATCTTATTCAGTTCAAATTGAATTAGTTAGAATTTAAAAAGTTTTGGATACTCGTGGTTTAGAAAAAAAATATATATATATATGGTAAAAGACATTTTTTTTAAACCATTGGTATCCAGAATTCACTATTCTGACTAATTTGGTTCGTTTTAAAGAGAAACACATAAACAATAAAGGTATCCCAACATTTAAATTGGACACTTCAAATTTTAATTCTATTGTTATTAGAGTTATTAAAAGAAAGATGATTATATCCATTTTGTAACTTCATTGGATTGAGGAAAAAATTTTACGTGCGGTATTATGTTGTCTATTGCTATATATGAATATAGTTAAACCATTGAAAATAGAGTATGATCAATTGAAATTCACCAAGTCATTGCTTGCTAATTTCTTATCTTTCCACGAACTTAAAATTTATCAAATCAATTCTTGATTTTCTCACATTTATGGTTAGTATGAAAATTTTTTAAAAACTTAGTTTAATTTTCTTTTAATTATTAATTATATTTATTTTGAATGCATTATCAGTGAATAGTGATACATATTTTAAATATTTTATATTTGAATATTGTGAAAAGTATCCACAGATATCCACAGACCTCGAGAGTGTTGGCCCACACACACACATATGGACTTATAAATGGAGTTGAGCTCATGTAACACAAGCGGCAACACCGGATCGGGCCGGTGGGACTAGACATCCAGACGGACAACCGGGAAATCGGACCAAACCCGCTCTGATACCATGTTTAAGAATCCATAGGCCTTAAGAGTGTTGGCCCACATACACGCATGTGGACTTATAAATGGAGTTGAGCCTATATAAAACAAAATCAATTGACTTGTGTTAAGTCCAATCTACATCACTTATAAACCCTTGATTATTTTGTAAGTTTTCAATGTGAGATATATTCTCAACATAAATAGATAAAAAGTATTTTATTTAATTATAACTACTCATATTTATCTCGTATGCATTAGCTAAGGGCAATATGGATAATAAATGAAAAGATTTTCATACAGTCTACGTTATCAAAAACTTCTAATTACATGAATTTTCTGCGATGTTTTCTTGAAACAATTTTTTCTTTTAAAAGTTATGTAGTTTCTTTGCACAAAAAAGAAGTAATATTTTTTATTATTATTGTTAAAATTTACAATAATTAAATATGTACCACAACAACACATGATAATAATATAAACAGCTTTACAATATATATGTAGTTATATCTTAATTTGTTTTTTCAAAATATTTGACTCTTTACTTTCCGTAGATTAATCGGAATCATTAGCAGTTTGCCGCATTCATGCAATTATCCTTTTCTATGAATTCTTTTTGTTTTGGAGAACATCTAGGTCCCTCTTTTCTCCATCTTATCCTCTACAAGTCCACATGCTTACCCACCGCATTGAATTATCGAAACTAAACAAATTGTACGGACTAACTTTTTTAAAGTTCTTATGTTGACTTCACTATTCCTTCAATAAGCATTAGTACTATTTGTTTTTCTGTATTAGTATTATTTAGACATTTTTTTTTATGAACTGCCGGTATTCAGAGCCTACTGAACTCTAAATAATTTTGTTCGATCTAAGTAAGACTACTTCGACACTTTAATTAAAAAGATAAATACTTCAATTAGAAGTCATTGTCCCATATTCGTATCCATGTTTCCCCATATCCATGTCTATGTTTCCCATTGTCTCCATGCAATATACATTTCTTTAAAAAAAAATAAATCTATAAATACAGGAAGCCTAAGCTCTACTTGCTCATCCACCACTCAAGCAAAATATACACTACATTGTCTTTGTATTCCTAGTGTTTTGTGTTGCTAAGAAAAATGGCCTCAAAGACTCTCCTTCTTCTCGGCCTTGCTCTTGCTGTTGTGCTTCTCATGTCCTCTGAGGTCACAGCTGAGGCTGTTCAAGCCGGTATATATTCATAAACCTAATCAGACGACAGATCGATAGATGCATATTTCAATTTAAATAATGCAAGAATTTTTTCGAAAAATATATGTGCCGATAGAAACTGCAAGAATTCGACTTGAAAACTCATGAACTTTATTTGAAACCACGTCTATGCATTTACATGTGATTATAATCACTAAACATATTGCTTATTATTTGTTTTGTAGAGGAGAATACAGAATTAGATGGAAAGGGATATGGCGCATATGGCAAGGGCGGCGGCTACGGCAAGGGTGGCGGCTATGGCAAGGGTGGATACGGTAAGGGCGGTCGTGGTGGATATGGGGGGAAGGGAAAAGGCAAGCCCGGTCACGGTGGTCACCCAACGGAAGTGGAAGTTGAAAATTAGATGATATTGGTCTAAAGGGTACTTGTGAATTTGCATGTGTTGGTTAATACATGTAAATTTCTGTTGTAGCAATAAGCTACTATAACTATATGTAACTCTGTATTGTCAATAATGGCGATTAGAGGTGTGCTCTATGCATGTCTCTATTTCTACTCCACTTTTCAGTTCATGCACATTACCTGCATAACTATCCATGCATGTGTTATGATCAGTTTTTGGATTTTGTTGCGTGATTAAAAATGACTATTATCTAGTGTGGTTGTCTCACTTTCAAAGCATTTGAAGTGAATAAGTGAAGCTCTTAAGTAATTAAAAATTTCATACGCTCTACCAGACGAGCAATAGCTTGCTGAAATTTATTTTTTATTTGTTTAACTCGGATTGAGGATTAAATTCAAGATCTTAAAACTCTAAATTCCATAACAATTTCAAATGATGTGTATTTAGTTTAAATGAACATGCATATTATATAATTTATTTACGATTCTAAATTTTTAAATTTGTGGAATTAATTATAACTAAATTGAATTCTAACAAAATGATTGGAATTTTCAAATGAATTCCACAACTTTTAAGTCTATATTTTTATTTAAGTCTATACTTCTAAAATGGCTAAGATACCTCATTATTTCTATTTTCAAAGATATATTTCGATTTAAAGAGGTATTTTTTGACCAAAATTAAAAATTAACTTGAATTTTAGATTTATACCAAACACAATATCACAAAATATAAAACTCATTTGAAATAAATTTCATAAACTAATCATTTGAATCAAATATACGTTATTAATAAGATCTATTTGGAATTCAGTTAAAAATAAAATTTTTTGGTGAATTGAGCTAAATACAATGGAAAGTAATGTCATCAAAAAATTTTAAAATTAATTTGTCTGTTTTAAAAGAAAAAAAATATCTTTATGCAGTTTATTAAAATTTAATTCTCTGATCTGTTTATTGGTACTAAAATTATTTTTAAAATTAATTTTAAAAATAATTTTAGTACCAATAAGTCAAAATTGATGGATAATAGCATGCTAAAACTATTAAACTAATGAACAAATTTGTTTAGGCCCTTAGTTAACATTACTAAAAATTGGGTTGGGTTTGTAATGATTCATGAACAATGATTGGACTTGCATTTATTCAAGGTCATATTGGGCAATCTTCTTCTAAAAAAAAAGTGGGTTTCTTCCCATATTGTGATGAGGATGAGAGTCTCAATCTGTTGACTTGCTGACCATATGGGAAATTAGCAATCACATATTTTTTAGGGAGATGTCATTCTTACTTTTGAGTAATTAGAATTTTTATTTTAAATAAATTTAAATTTATTTTTTATATTTTTTAAAATAATAAAAATATCAATTATTTAAAGAAGTGTCAAAAACATTTCCCTATTTATATTATTTAATAATATGGAACAACTGTTTTACTTAATTTTTTTTAATTTAAACCATTGGTGTTCAAAGTCCACTAATCTAGTTCGATTCAGATAAGATCACAAGAACGATAAATGTCCTTTAAAAATTAATTTAATGGAACTATAGATGTTACAATTCAAATTTAAAATATTATTTAAATGAGAACAACCTCTACCGGCTAATGTTGAGTATAACTGAGGATAGCCTACATAAATTCATTTTTTAATCATTAAAAATAGAGATATCATATCATTAAAATTGATTCTGAATATAAAGTATATAGGAGAAATTTTGGTAAAATTATTTTTAGGATTATTGTACAATTATATCATGAACTTTAGTTATTTTCGTCAATATATCCTATTTTAAAATTGTAACGAAATGGTATATAAATTTTTCATTTGTTGCAAATCTATTCATAGTCAAAATAGTATGTGTCAATGCTGAAATGACATGCTGACATGACATGTATGTGTAAATTATTTACAAAAAATAAGAATATATTTGTAAAAAAATGAAAGTTCAGGATATAATTGCAAAAAAGATTAATTAAAGTTAAAGATAGAAAAATTACTAATTTTTTCTTCTAATTTCTACATCAGCAAATAAATTTACACATACATGTCATGTTAGTATGTTGTGTCAGTATAGACACATGTTATTTTGACCGTAATTAGATTTATAACAAATTAAAAAATTTATATACAAAGTTGCCACAATTTTAAATAAATTGATAAAAATAACTAGTAAAGTTATGCACTTATTTTTTAAATACAAACATTTTGACATAAATTTCGTGGCTTTAGCTAGACTATGAGTCACAATATTCGCAAAGCATCTTAACAATAAAAGGTTCTCTAACTTTGTTCAAAAAAAAAAAAAAAAAAGGTTCTCTTACTTCACCAAAAGATTGTTATATTCTCCATAATCATATCAAAACTAAGTCAAACTCTGAGACTGAGCTTACAAATCTTGAAAAAAAAAAAAAAAAAAAAAGCATCTGTCTTTGCTATTATCACATGATGGCTAGAATACACTGTATCATATACTATTATTTATCTCCTATTTATATATATTTTGTAATAAAGTTAGTCTGATATATTTTTTAAATAATTTTTTTGTAATTTGTGCATCGCGTGAATAACAACCAAAAAAATATATTTAAATTTATTCATAATTAATAATTTTTTTTATATAATATGATATAAAATACATTAAAAACTGGCCTTTTTCTACAACTCCATGAATTAAAAGCTTCTTATAATCTATTTTATTTCTAAAAATTTTATGCCCACAGAATTTATATACTGAATTGCATGTGCTCTTTGATTTTGATTTTTTTTTTTTTTGAACAACATGTGCTCTTTGATTTTTGATAAGGACTTTTTGCTTAATTAAAATGGTACATAACAAACCAACAAAGAACATATACGTCAGGTCTGACGTATAAATAAATATATCCTTACCAATTAGTATATATGTCTAAGATTCATATCTATTTTATTTTGAGCAGTTAAGATTTATATCTATTTTGCTATATTTAATTTTATACCTATTTAAATAGTTGCTAATTGACTTGTTTCTTAGCTGGTTAAAGTGATTAATTTTTCGCTAGAAGAGAAGAGCAAAGAGGGGAGAATTCGAACCATATTCTTTACATCTGAATGTCCATACTTTTTTATCATTTAAACTACTCATGGGGATAACCAATTGACTTGTTGAATGTGCTTGCAAATTGTTACATATAAGTTTTTGCTTAGAATAGTATTTGTTTAGAGAAATCTAAGCTTTAAAATTTTATTTTAATTATTTTTATCTAATTTTAATTAAAGTATAATTTAGAAT
>CATIWK010220268.1:0-15328 GCA_949634005.1 Mallotus japonicus
TCTATCTTATGGTCATACATTATTTAAGTAATGAGTCTATAATATTTAACTAGAGTAAAAATTAAAAGTAAAACTCTATTTATTATAATTAAAAATAAAATATTAAATAATTTTCATTTCATTATATATATATAAATTAGCAACTAATAATATGTTTATAGTAAAACTTGAATCTGTTGTATTTATTGATTCTAAAAAAACAAGTAAAACTCTATTTATAATTACAAAATAAAAAATTAAATAATTTTTAATGAATAAAAATTTTAGTTTGACTAAAATCATGAATAAAAAAATTAAATTGAACAACTATAATTAATAAAATAAAAATAAAAAAAATAATTTTTTGATAAATAAAAAATAATTTTTAATTTTTTAATGAGATTGAAAGTGAATTTTGCAGGTGAAAATCAACGAACTTGCATGTGAAAGTCAATGAACATGTAGGTGAAGGTCAATAAACATATAAGTGAAGGTCAATGAACATATAAGTGAAAACCTGCAAGTTCATTGATTTTCATCTATAAATTCATTGAGTATCAATAAATCTGCAGGTGAAGATCAATGAACTTGTAGATGAAGATTAATGAACATGCATTATTTAAGTAATAACCATATATATTTTATCTTATAAACATACATTATTTAAGTAATAAACTTATGTTATTTAACTAAAAATAAAAAAATACAAGCAAAATTATAAAATACAAGTAAAAGTTTATTTATTATAATTAAAAAATAAAAATTAAATAATTTTTAATGAATAAAAATTTTATTTTGACTAAAATTATGAATAAAAAATTACATTCAACCATTGTAATTAATAAAATAATAAAAAATAATTTTTTGATAAATAAAAAATACTTCCTTCATTTCTATTAATTTTTTTAAAATAATTAGAATAAAAAGTAAAAATAAAAATACAATTACAAAGATCCTTCATTTCTTTTTTTTTTTTGGAAAAGAAAATCCTTCATTTCTAGCGAATGGAATCTTTTGCAAAAAGAAACAAGCAGATACTTCTAAATTTACTTTATGAGCATGCGTACAATCACATAGTTAAACAATTAAAAAAAGCAAAGACGTTGAAAAAAAAAGGAGCGTATTTTACTTCCCACGTGTGTGGTTCATATTGTACTATGGATAGGATAAAACAACGTATCAAAGTAACTATTTATTTATTATTACGAGTTTATTTTTTTTTTTCCTGTAGGGCCAATAGGTGAAGCCCAATTATCTGCTGGGCGTGAACAGACACGGCGCTAATAAGATCTTCAATGCGCGCTTGTGCCGAGGATGAGAGGGGAGGGAGTCGATAGAACCATGGCCATAAAGCTGTTTGATGCACACTGTCACCTCCAAGACCCAAGGTTCCTCGACAAAGCTCCCAAACTCATTGCTACTGCCCTTGATACTGGCGTAGTTCGTTTTGCGGTTAATGGAGTCTGCGAGGTACACACCATATATACAGACCCATATTTTCTACTGTCTTTGTATCTCTCCTTTGGTTACCATTCAAAAATTTAATCTTTTTGCAGAAAGATTGGCATCTGGTCAAAGAAATGGGTGAGCAGTATCCTTCTGTGATTCCTTGCTTCGGTCTCCATCCCTGGTGTGTGTAATTGCCCGTTCCTGTTTTTTCATATTTTGTTCAGGCGCTAAATAAATTTGGAGAACTGATGTTGTTTTAATGATAATATTGTTTTTGAATTGATGCTTGTGGTGATTGGGATTTGGGTTTTTCTTTATTTGCAGGTTTGTTGCTGACAGGACTCCAGATTGGTTCGACTTGCTTAAGAAATTACTTGAATCCACGCCCTCTGCTGCTGTTGGAGAGGTTAAATTACCCTTTATTGGTTTACAGTTTCCTTCACTGTTTCTGCATATATAAAACAAGTGTCCCCTGTCAGAAATTTAGAATTTTGCAATTCTAATGGAGTAATGTGTGAGTTTTTTTTATGCCTTAAGGCTCATGTGACTAAGACAAAATTCTATGACCTTTCTCAGATTGGATTGGACAAAGGTTCTCATGGAAAGAAGATTGATTTCATGGATCAGGTTTTCCATCTAGATTTTTGTTTGATGACATTGCATTTAATCTGCCTCAATATTGGTTATTTTTCTTTTGCTAGTAGATGAAATCAAATCATCATATTTTTCTATTGGATGTTTCTAAATGAAGTTCTACATTCCAGGTTGAAGTATTTCAGCAACAGCTTGAACTTGCCAAAGAGTTGAATAGACCGGCATCAATTCATTGTGTTCGTGCATATGGTGATCTCCTTGAGACAATGAAGTATGAATTACTATCCCTGCTTATTTAAAAGATTTTGAATTTCAATTGTTCTAGGAGGCTTAAAGAAAAATATCTTTTTGCTGACTCATATAGCATCAGAGGAAGCATTTTTGTTATTCACATACTAATGGTCTTTTACACATTTGTGTCTTCTTCGATGAGCATTGTGTATAGACGTTACAGTTTCAGTTCAGTTGTGACATGGGGATTATGGCTTTGCCCTTATTCTGTGATGCTAAGGGATCCTTAATGTTATGCCATCTTCAATTGTAGGCGATTATGGCCATGTTGGTTCATCCATTGCATACTTTGTGCGAGTAAAATTTTGTTTGATTTGTGCTTTGCTTCTAAGATTGTTTATACCAAATGCTATCCATTAATTTATCCATGTGATTATATTCATTCTATGATTTTTTCCTGTAAGGTCTTTGGTCTTTGATATTTTCCTCATGGCTGTTTCTTCTGCCTCACGTCTTTTTTCTTGAATTTGCTTCATGTCATTGTTAAGTTTGTTGGAGAATATATCCCACATCGAAAATGTATAAAGTAATAAAGGGCTTATAAGTGGTGTAGATTGAACCTTAACACAAACCAATTGGTTTTGTGTTACATGGGTTCAACCCCATTTATAAGTCCACACGTGTGTGCGTGGGCCAACACTCTCGAGTCCCGTGGACTTGTTAACATGGTATCAGAGCAGTGATCCCGGGCTCGTGTTTAAGACCTCGAAAATGTATATAAAAATAAAGGGCAACACATGGGCTCAACCCCATTTATAAGTCCACACGTGTTAACAAAGTCATTAGTTATTACTTGAATACATCCACTGACCTTTTATTGAGCCATTATAATCTGTAATAAGCTTTGATTATTTATTATGAATTTCAAATTCTCAGAAGCATGGGACCTTTTCCTGCTGGTGTCATTCTTCATTCTTACCTAGGTTCTGCTGAGATGGTTCCTGAATTTGCCAAGCTTGGTGCATACTTCTCTTTCTCAGGCTTCCTTATGTCCTTGAAAGCCCAGAAGGCTAAACGCATGCTGAAAGCAGTTAGTTCATCTGTTGCATTATTATGTGGAATGTGTTCTATATGTTGTGAAACTAAATATTCATATCTTTGCAGGTATCTTCTGATAGGATTTTGTTGGAGACAGATGCCCCTGATGCTGTGCCAAATTCAAATATAGATTCTCTATTTTTTGTAGATGGGGATAAATCTGTCTCTGAAGGGATCAAATCCAAGGAGGAAATTTCTGCCTCCAATGCTACTGGTCCTCCTGACGATCATCCCCATGCTTTAAAAGATGCATCATCACGGCCAACTCTTAATCATCCAGCAAATATTCATAATGTATGCTGTGTGCTCTCTATGTTTGCAAGCCATTATTTTACATGTTTCAAATTATTGACAATTTTCCATGACTCTTCCAGGTGCTCAGTTATGTTGCATCTTTGCTGGACATGACAAAAGACGAACTTGCGGAAAGGAGTTACAGAAATGCAGTTCGCATATTTTCTTATGAAGGCTCAAAGGTGTTAGAAAGATAGGCTGAGGAACATAGATGCTCTACCTGTTTATTGTTAATTACCTGATATCACACTTCTACACAAACAATGTATATGAATGATAATTGAAATGCTTGCCTGGCATCTTGCAAATATTAGTGTATTCTCAAAGAAAATAAGAATCTGTCCTTTCTTCATCTATAAAGTTTTCATCTACACCTTGAAATTGAGATCAAATACCTCCATGAACAATTTTAAGACGTATATTCAAGATCAAATTTCAGAGTACTTCCTATGCAGATTGAATCTTTTTATTAACAGTTAAACAAAACATTCATAAATTTGCAGTATATCGGTACGGGTTCTATTTTTATTAGTCAAGTGTAAAATGCTTTGATGGACAATGCTTTGGAAGAATTAAAAGAAATGGAGACCTTTGTAGAATGTGGGGTGGGCCTACTCTTGTTGGTTGGTGCTTGTTAGCAGCCTTTTATTTTATTTGCGGAATGCATCTGTGTGATCGTACACATCAGATAATTCTAGTCAACGGTACTAATCAATCAATTTAGATAACAGAAATAACAGAAATTCCTCATGTGTTGGAGAAAATCCTTTTTGAGTTTTGAACGTTGGAGATTTTCTTTGTTTCTTATGAGCTCCTCACTTCCTCTTCAAGTCACCATCCATTTTCAACTCTCTTTTTGTTGCACTTTTCTGTAACACTAACTTGGCTTCTTCCTCTCATAAAAAACTCCTCTCCTCAAAAAATTTTACCTGACCGAGTTCTAACATTGCAGTCAAGCTTTCTGGTACATTATTGATAATACTGGTCTTTTGCAAGTTACAACAGCAACTACTCTATTCCTTTTGCACTATACTTATTGTAGAAACCGTGCCAGGAGATGGAGAAAAATGATGTCTCATCTTGGTATTTTTCTCTTTATTTTTTTTATTTCTTTCGCTTCTTGATCTCTATTTTTTTTTAACGTACCCTTTTCTGCAAATTTTTGGTTCATTCCAGGTCGTCCAAGCCTACATTGGAAACCGAAAAGCAGCTCCAAGCACATGGTTTTCCCTTCTCTTTAGACATGGTAACATTACTCTAATCCAAGCTTCTGCTCCTTCATTAATACAAATGTTTCTTCTGTATAATGTAGACCTGATTCATTCTTTTTTTTTTCTTTTTTTTTTTCAGAAAAATCTGGCTGCAAGATCAGCAAAAGTAGCTTCCTGGCTCAAAGAAGATCCCCAAATGGAACTCTCTAGTCTTCTCCCATATATCCCTGCTGATGTAGAAGCTTTTGGTCTTGTTTTAAGATTCTGCCATGGGCTTGAGCCAACTTTCTCCTCAGAAAACATTGTCCAACTCATTTGCCTTGCTGATTATTTAGAGATGTCAGAAAATCATAGCAATAATAATCTGCTAAAGAAAGTTCTCAGCTTCTTTACACAAAGAGTCCTTCCTAGTTGGGATGAAACTATCAAAGCTTTGCGTTCAGCAGGTAGTTCCCATCAAGAAGCAGTGAATTTGGGTTTGTTTGAGGCTTGTTTAGAGTCTCTTGTTGAAAAAGCACAGATTAATCCGCATATTCTTGGGGATCCATTCAAGAATTTGATGAGTTTTAATGATAATGATGAGGATGAGGAGGAAGAATATAGACCAAATGTGCGACGAAGGCTTTTTTGTCTTGATTGGAAACCAGAGGACTTGTCAACACTTCCCCTCCAGATATATCAGCCTATCATTTTCACCATGAATCAGCATCAAATCCCGCCAAAGTATGTGGCTGCATCACTCTGTCAGTATGCAGATAAATGGATTTTCTCTAGCAGTGGAGGAGGGGAGAATAAGTCAATTTACAAAAGGAACTTTCAGAGGGTTGTCATTGAAGCTGTAGAAAGCCTTCTGCCTCACGAGAAAGGACTAATTCCCTGCGAATTGTTATTCAAAATGCTCAAGTTTGTGATTTCCTTGGAATGTAGCGAAGAATGTCGAAATGGATTGGAGAATAGAATTGGAAAGCAGCTAGAGACGGCAACTGTCAAAGACCTCTTAATACTTTCTCGAAGTTATGCCGAGGAAACGCAATGTGATATTGAATGTATGAGTAGGATTTTGAGGCACTTTTATGGCAACTATAGTGGTTCCACTAGTTCTGCCCTGAGCACTGTGGCAGAGCTCATTGAACGGTTCTTTGTGGAGGTGGCAAGTGACACAGATTTGAAGATAGATACGTTTGTTGAACTTGGCGAGATGTCAATGGCAGTATCATTAGAGACGCAGAAAAACTGCGATGGAATATACAGGGCTGTTGACATTTACTTAGATAAACATAGGTGTTTAACAGAATCAGAAAGAGAGGAGGTATGCAGGATATTGGATTGCCATAAAATGTCTCCTGAAGCTTGTGAACATGCGACAAACAATGAAAGATTGCCATTGAGGTTTGTGGTTCAGATGTTGTTTGTTTCACAGTTGCAGATGCGAAACGTGATTGCGAATCAGGTTCATATGCTTGATGAAAATCTAAGAAGAGATAGAGTGGATAAAGATGAGGAGAAAGATGTGAAAGCAGTAGATTTTGACGAGGAAGAAGTGAGGAATGAAATGGAGAAAATGAGCATCAAAGTTATGGAGTTAGAGAAAGAGTGCTGCGTAATGCGAAGAGAAATTCAGAATGGGTGCAGCAATCATCATAAAATGAAGAAAGGGAAGAGTAGCATGTGGAAAGAAATGAAGAGAAAGTTCGGGTGCATGAGTAGCATTCCTGATTGTAATTGCCAAGTGAAGAAGAAGAAGAAGAAGGTGCATCCAAAGTACTAGAATATGCATGCACTTATCAGATTCATTGTTCCGCTAGTTATGAAATAATTGGATTCAACACACTCTGTATGCACTTTGTCCTGAATTAGCTAGGCTTCAATGTGGTTTTAGCATTTGTTTTCATCTACATGTAATAGCAAAGATGCATCATTTTCAATTGCTCATACAACTTGTTCTTGTTCATAAGAAGGGAATATGAATCGATTGACAGCCATATAACAACATGTGCAATTGCATTTATAGAACAACATAACCAAAAAAAGGTTCATGAAAGTTGAAACCCATGATTTCTTTTTGCAGTATATATGTTTCACAAGCAAGCAAAAACAAATACAAATTAAATCAATTTTTTCTCAATTCTAATTGTCATGACATCACATACAAGTGAAAAAACAATAGAAGAAAAAAAGATTTCAGGATAGGCATAACTCACATCCAAGGAGAATAATCTCTACCATTTCTATTTATTGAGCTATATCCCAAATTTTTTAAATGGTTTTTAGGCCATTTTCCCACCACCATAGAACTTGCAAGAAAGCATTTTGACTCCTGGTTTTGGCCTTTATCTCCATCTGATAACAATCAATGGCTGCCCTTTGAATCACAACATGTTCTCTCGGTTTTTAGATCACAATTTATCTCAAGCTGGGCCAGAGAGAGTCAATGGAATTTCACTTTCTCTAGAACCAACCAATTTCTCTTCTTTACGTGAAGAAGAGGTGCTGCTGCATCCATACTCGACTTCGAATCGCCTTTCGAAGCCTTCATGAACATCTTGGTCGATGCTGCCGCTGATATTGCTGTTGTTATCATCAAAATTATAATCATCATTATTATCATAATCTCTTATCACAACAACACCACCAAAATGTACACGGCGTGCACCATCATCCGGGGGCTGCTGCTGCTGCTGCGGCGGCGGCGGCGGCGGCGCATTGGAATGTAAATGGGAGGAACCACCATCATCTGGTGCAATCGCTGAAGGCTCCATTTCATGAACAGATGATGATCTTCTCGGTGATGAGGCTTTGCATGGTGGAGATGGGGTGGTATATTTTGGACCAAATCTAATGCACGTACATCTATATAAATAGGTCAAGAACCAAAACGACCAAGGTACGGATACAAGAACCAATCCTGCAGTGGGATACCAGGATTGGGTTTCATCTAATGGCAAGAAAATGTAAAGGCCAAGAAAAATACCACCAGATGTAATGCAAATAAAAAATAATCCTGAAACCAAATATATTCTAGGGTCTCCTGTTCTGTGTTGTGTTGAAGGTGAAAATTGAGGTTGATGACTATTATTATTATTCATGGTGGTGTTTTGCTGCTTCCCTGCTCCGGTTGATTCTTGGACGGTGGTGCTGGACGGTGGTGCAAGATCGGAATTGTGTTGCAGCCCATCAAAAGGATGAATGGTAGAACAGGAATAATGATAAAAAGCTTAGGAAACAGTTATTTTTGTTGATTTTGTTAGTACATAGAAAAGTTTGTTAATACGTAAGGTTGATTTTTGAGAAAAAAAAAAATTGCATAACCGCTAACAAGTTTATGTCATGTGAGGCTAGAAAGCTAACATAGAGGAGCACAAGACCAAAAATAAAAGTTAGGTTAAACTATATATAAATAATAATGACATTTGAATTACCAAAATAATAATAATAATGACATTTGACGAATAATACATAATTTTAGGTCAACTAATTGTTCTCCAATAGAACTAACTCCCTGTAGAAATTTCTCTATTTCCAAATGGAAATATACACATTTTTTTTATCATCATTATCCAAAAATTATATCCTAAAACCGTAATTTCATGTATAAATTCCAGTTGTAGTAACAAATTAAATATATATGAACATGTGTTAAGATAATCACCCACTTTGTTCTGGACATGTAACAAAAAGGAACATGTATTTGAAAAGTCAAACCACCCATAATATTTACAGGCGGTGATATTAATATATCTGTGTAATAGCAATTTCAGGATATAATTTCTCAACATCATCATCATATCAATGAATTTTGACTGATTTCAAAAAACTTGAGTTTTTGAGTCCAAAGTCAATTAATTCAAAAAGAAAAAAAAAGGCTCATTGGTTTGCTACTATGAGAAACCAAGGATAACTCCATCCTTTGATGGCCTTGTTATCATCATCATCAATGCATCCACGCATGCGTTGTTGTATCTTCACTAACAATACCTTTTATCGCTGAACCACACATCCATAACCAAGTTCAAGAATTATTATATTTAGAGAAAAAAATTAAAAAAAAAAACTAATAATTCGATTTCTCAAAATTGTACCAAATCCTCAATATGGATCAAGAAACCCTTCCCTACTATCCTATTTTAGTTTGAAGAGCAACTTGAGACGATTACTAGGTCCTTACTTGGAGAAGAGTTGGAACAATTTCGATTGGATTCGAAAGAATGCATCAGTGCTGAAGCTTGAGTAGGTCTTGCCTGTGGCATTCTTATCCTGAAGGCGACAGTAGTGTACTCCATTCTGTCATCGGTAGAATTGAATCTTTCAGGATCATTGCACTTGTGCTTGCAGTACAAAGAATAGCGAGGTTGTTTCGAACCTTTGAAGCTCTGTAATAGGCATTTGATACTATTTCAACTGGTGAAACTAAAAATTTCTGTTCAATCAATTTTGTATAAACATAATCCTGAAATTTGACAAATGCAACTAGTGCAACATGGCTCCTAATGTGCCTCTGATCGTAATCAGCCTCTGATCGTAATCAGCCGATTCTTCGCCATTGCTACTAATATGAAGCATATATAGCATTGGAGGAGACAAGTAGAGTCTGCAAAATTACAGCTCTAGTAATTCAGCGAGGCACTTCCAGATAAGTTAGCCCTTTCACATGCCCAAAAGGGAACTGTTGGCATCATTTGATCAATGATCACTGTTTAAATGAACTACTATTTTCTTTTCTGTTTAAACAATCAAGTGGCATTCAGAAAAAAAAATTAGCAAAACAAGAGTTCAACAGAAATTTCAATCTATACTCAAAAGATTTAACATTTTCATCAGACAAGGAGAAGAGTACTGAAAAGAGAAGCGGTTATAATAGTGATTTTATTTTATTTTTTTTTAAAGAAAAAATACAGATGGAAAAACTTTGATGTGCATAGAGCTACCAGTGTGTCTCGGGGTAACAAACAAGACAAAACCCAATCAAACATAAAAGCTCTACACACATGGCAGTGAACATCAGATTTTTTTTCTTTTTTTTTTTTAATGTGAAAGCTCCATAATCTTTGGAGTGATTATCAGTATCTATTTTTGCAAGTAAAATCTCCACAAACCTTGCAGGAACATCATCAGAATCTATTCTTTGGCATTCTCTTTCAAAATCTATATCAAGTTTCTTGGACGAGCACAGCCAAGCAATCAATGACCGTCCAGGATGACAGATTCTCATGTCAGTTTTGACAATAGCACAAAACCTGTCAAAGATTAACACTGTTAAATTTTCCAATAGTTCTGTTATTGTCTACAATGAATCACAGCAAATAGAAAAGTTTATTACTCTGCTAGAAGAGCTTCTCAACTTTTGGGAAGGTTTGCCCAAAAACCCAATTGGATGTTCCTCTGCTGTGACTTCTTAGAATCACGGCTGATGCCATTCACAATATCAAATATTGAAGAGTAAAAGCGTACCTCTCTTTTATCTGCAGAACATCTGGTTAAGCCACATATATGTACACACTATAATGCAAAATGTGCAGAACAAAATTGTGACAATTGATTTATGGCAGAGCTGCCATGAGAAAACACATCGCAGGGATTACAGGTTTATGACTCATGGGCTGATTCTCGGTCCAGAAGCATTAAGCTGACAAGAAGATACATGCTTCATTTTTTGTATGACGGTATAATGAGAAATATTGTCAACCAGAACTTTCATTCTTGAAATGAACTTTGACGTATAAGTGTAATGCAGCGCACATAATCATCCCTGCAGCCAACAAAAATCCTGCCACCAACCATTACTGGTGAAGAAAATATGTCTCCTGGGACCTCCAACCTTGCAATATCCTGAACCACAAATTTACTTGATTGATCTGACTTTCCTGCAACATCCAAATTGACACGAAGCAAATGTATCCTTCCAGATGTTGCACATATACAAACCAGCCTGGAAGAAGTCATGGGCACATACTTCAGATTATATGCAAATTACATTTCTTACAAAATTTATGCAGTTTCTTTACCTGTCTGACTGAAGGGAGGAATCCAGCGCCAGCTGCAAGTGCTCATCAACATAAGCAGATGAAGTTATAGGATCTCCAATATTGTACTCCCAGAGAAGATGTCCATTTTCC
This sequence comes from Mallotus japonicus, assembly GCA_949634005.1. NCBI lineage: Eukaryota > Viridiplantae > Streptophyta > Magnoliopsida > Malpighiales > Euphorbiaceae > Mallotus > Mallotus japonicus. The sequence goes on from CATIWK010220268.1 coordinate 10,970, forward strand.
TGACAAGAACCTTGGAATCAGAAATGTGTTTAGTGCATGTAAATGACTAGATAAAACATCCTGAAGTTTCCAATACCTTATTCCTAAGGATGCAATCCCTTTGTAGAATTAATAATGCCAGAACAAATATTTAACATCGTTACTATCTCATATATTTCTATAAATGCCATAAGCAAATTGAATGATCTCACATATCAAATTTTATTAGCAGACCCAGAAGGGACACCTTAAGGTATAATTTATCTGTTCAGATAAATAAGTCGGGAAGCCAAAACTAGCATCTTTACAACTTTACTGCTCCCATTAATAGAAGCAGTGATCAGACAGTACCAGCAATCAAAATATAAAATTTTACAGATTCACATGCATAATGGTATAAAAAAATAGTAAACTTACCATTTCAAATGAATAAATACTTCCATTTCTCGAACATATCAGCAACTGTACAAAAGTAAGACAGCCTATGCTTATTTCAAATTCACATGTGAAGGAGCAGAAATCACAAGTTAATACTAGAAGCTACAGCAAACAGACTCAAAATATGCATCTGCAAATATGATATCATAGTAACTTCATTGTAATTTGGTAAGAAGAAAAACAATATTAGAATCACTGCTGTTGAATAATTATTCCCAATTATTCTGAGATGTCCAAGGTTATGCAAATATTTTTATAGACAAACTTTACTTTTAAAGATGCCAAAAAATATTTGCATTTAGTAAATTCAAGTAAGATTATTGTCCCTAAGATGAAAAAATTATTCACCTGAGAAGGAAACACATCAGATGTACAGGCTCCACCAAATACAGGGCCACCGGTTCTACACTGAAGAAGAAAATGATATTCAGAAAAATGCAGCAAATAGTTGTTACCAGAAATACAATCAATATCTAAATCTTAGATTCCTATCAGATTTCCAGGATAAGAAGATTGCCTGCTAAATTATGGACACATGTAAATCGAATGCAGCAGCTTAGACAAAAAAATAAACTATAATGTCAAATCTAGGAATAACATAGCGAAACATAATGCAATGGGAATACGTCATACCCGCCAAACAATGGATCCACTTGAATTTAGCGCAATGATGCTTCCATCCACTACGCAACAAATAACTGTACCAAAAAGGGGAAAAGGACATAAGAATTAATTTTGAGTCCAATCCCTCTGCAAAATCAAAGGAACCATGTGCATACCATTTCCATTTGAAGAACAAACTGAAAGTGATCCAAATACTGGGACATCTAGCTCATGCTGCCATAAGGTATGAAATGGTAAAGCCTGCATTTGTATGAAAGAGCCAAGTTAAAAAAAGTACCTCAATAGTATCTAACCTAAGAGCTATTGTGTTACTCAAGAGCAAGAGGCCCTTGACATCGCCAACTTTGGGAGATAGGTATATTGCCTTTATCTTTCATTTGCAGGAGGCTATTGCTTGGCAAGGACCAGTGACCTCCATCATAATGGAGTAGCCTTTAGCATTTTACTAAGGCTCGTCCTCATAATGGTTAATCACCAACAGAGTCATTTATGCTCTATCTTGATAAATTTAATATTAGACATCAGTATGGCTGCCTATCGCTTGGCATGGACCAGTGACCTCCATCGTAATGTAGTAGCCTTTAGCAGTATACGGCTCGTCCTCAAAATGTTTATAACTGTTGGAGAATATAAATATATTCCACATTGAAAAAACATAGAGAGTTAAAGTAGTTTATAAGCGGTGGAGATTGGGCCTTAGCAAAAGCCAATTTGTTTTATATTACATGAGCTCAACTCCATTTATAAGACCACACGTGTGTGCGTGGACCAATACTCTCGAGGCCTATGGATTCTTAACATGGTGTCAGAGCAGTGAACCTGAACTTGTGGAAGTGTTGGAGAATACAAATATATCCCACATTGAAAAAACATAAAGAGTTAAAAGTGACACAAAAGTCAATTGGTTTTGTGTTACATAGGCTCAATCCCATTTATAAGATCACACGTGTGTGTGGGCCAACACTCCCGAAGCCTGTGGATTCTTAACAATAACCAATAAAGCTGCCAATGGATTCTTGATATATTTTAGCATTATACATCAATAGGGCTGCCAACGGACTCAAATATTTGGGAATTGTTAACAAACAATCAAGCTGAAGCTCATATGAGGTTGGTTCAAAGCTTATGAACTTGACTCAAAAGGAATGGAAGTCACACAATGTGTGTCATGGACCAAATGAAATTAATTAAATACCACCAGGCTCATTAGCAATACAGTCGAGAAGAACAGTTGCATTCTTACTGAAAGCTTACATGTGAGCAATATAGAGAAGAAAAAGTTGAAGTTGCAAACCTTTACTGATAAAGCTGTCACATGACCACTAGTTGAAGCCACATAAAGTGTGTCCTGGACCTAATTAAATTATTAAATAGCATCAGGTTGAAAGTTAGATGGTTCAGCAATTTTAAATTATTAAGTAGCATCAGGTGTAAAGTTAGATTGTTCAGTAATTCCCATATTACGTTGATTGTAGTCTAGCCACACAAGAAATGGCAAGAAGATGTATCAACACTTATATTTAACATATGACGAAGACTCTAGATAAAAAATAAAGGAAAGAGAAATCTGCTTGATTCTATTTGAGTATAAATAATATGAATGAGGGGCACAGGCACAGAAATAAAAGATCATGGGAGTGGAAAACTAACCTGACAAAAGAAAATAAGAATTGACAGTAAAAAAAATTAAACATACTAAGAGTGTGTTTGGTATAAATGAATTCCACAAAATTTTGTAGAATTCATTTGCAATTCCAAATATTGTGTGTTTGGTTTAAATGAATAACTTATAGAATTCATTTGCAATTCCATGTTTTTAAATTTGTGGAATTCATTATAACCAGATGAAATTCTAATGAAATTAGTGGAATTTGCAAATGAATTCCACAATTTTTAAAACTATATTTCTAAAATGACTAAAATATCCTCATTATTTTTATTTTTTAAAAAAAACTCATCTCTCACTACCTCTCTTCTTTCTTTCTGGTTAATGATTGTCAAAATGTTCCTCTTGGACTGCTTGGTGAACCAATTTTATGTTCCATTCATTGGTTTTGCTTATTTCTTGACCATAACATAGTCAATGTATTAGTTAGATTACGTATAAGGTATAAACAGCCCACACAGCTTATGTACTATTTAGAAACAGCTCTGAAAATACTCAAAATTGACTTGGAATAAATCGGTTTAATTTTTGAACTAAAATTGTTTGACTCGAATATGCTAATTTGTGTAAATAATAAGATTTAAACCTAAACTCTCAATACATTATAATTAACGAAATTAATGTTTACATCCACTTTATTCATTGTAATATATACTAAAAAAAGTATAAATATTTATATTTTATATTAATTAATTTACAATTAATTATATAATTTTATACTCATTTACTAAACTATTTAATTAAAATAAATAGTAAAATTGAACAGTTTAAATTTTATAAAAGTAAAAAATTAATATAATTTATTATTAAGTTCCGATTCCACTTGAATTTCAACTTTTTAAAACTAGTTACGAGAATGGTGAAGCAGTTTGAAATTTTATTTAAAAGGAAGGATCACTATTAGAAATTTTATTTAATGCTAATTATCAGTGCAAAGAAATTTAATTTCTCTTGATATTATGAGATAATTTATAAATTGGAACATTAATTTAAAAATATAATTAAAATAAATATTTAAAAATAAATTAAATAAATATTTTAAAAGAAGTTAATTATTAAATAATTACACTTTTAAGAATGTAATATGAAATTTTAAAAAAAAAGTAAAAACACAATCTATATAAAGGGTATTTTTGACCAAAATAAAAATTAACTTGAATTCTAAATTTATACTAAACACAATATAACATAATATGTGTAGACGGTGGGGTCTAGCGCGCACCCAAGTATTGGCCATCACGACACTGTTGCAGGCTCGAGGCCCACTTGAGAAATACAATATAGGTCAAAGCCTACTCGGAGATAGAGTCGTCACCCGGATGAAAGCCGGGACACACTTATACATCAATTGGATTCCTACGGAAGTGCCCAGAAACCGTCATTAGAGAAACGGGTTCGGAAACTGGGTATGGACGTTTGAATGTTCACCTGACCTTGCGATCGGCCTCCGTTTGTGTTTAGTAATTTATTGCCCTTGATTATTTAATTATTTCCTTATTACGGTTGAGTTGCAATCATTTCCACTTTTATATTTTACCGACTTTGCACATTAGTCCTTTTACATGCTTATTACCCGACATTCATTGCAAATAATAATAATTTACAAACATACATTCAAAACAAACGGGGAAGGGATTAGGGATTACAATACT
>CATIWK010220357.1:0-21886 GCA_949634005.1 Mallotus japonicus
AGAGGCTTTAGGTAAATTAGAACAATTACCCTTAATTGTTATCAATGTCTTTTGTTCAATAATGTGTTCATGATTGGATTGGAATAGTGAAACTAGACCTAGGCTCTAAGCTTTTATAATTTGATTATTAATTATTATTTAGTTTGCTGAGTTTGTTAAATTGTTATTTCACTTAATTTAATTTGCTAGCTAAGATTATAAGTAAGAATATTGGTAATCAATATACAATCCTCGTGGGAACGATAACTTTTTGAAGGCAACAATATATACTTTTAGTGAAATTCTTAACTCCTCCCTATACTTAAGGTCTGACCTTATAGACACCTCAACTTATAATATTTGTATCCTTTAAACACCTATGTGTTTCTTTATAGTCCTTGTAATTTTTGTTAATTATCATTTTAATCCTCTCATTTTTTAATATATTTTTATTATTTTTAGTCAAAATTTTGTATTAATATTATTTATTTATTTATTTACACATGTATATATTTTAATTATTTTAAAATTAAAATGATAAGTATATTTTTAATTTTTAATTTTTGAAATTAATAATATTTTATTTATATGCATAGATTTGAATAATGTATTTCCAAAGTAAAAAAAAAAACTTATATCTTTATAAATAATTTTTATTGGTTATTTTAGTTGATTATTAAGGTTTTATAATTTAAAATATAAAGTTTGCAATATTTTTTAAATATAATGAAATATTTAAATATTATTAATTTTATTTATTATTTATAGTTATTATCGTAAAAGTATTAATAAATCGAAATTATAAGATTTTGAATAATTTAATATGATATATATTAGTTTCACACAAGGAAATACCAAAATAGATGATTAATAAATAATTATTTGATCAAACGATAGATGAAAATGTGATTTACTTGATTTATATTATTTATAATATTGTGAATATTTAAATATTTAAATTGTTTTGAAGATATAAATTGTTAGTTTGATAATAATAAAACTTTTTCCTTTTTCGATCATTAACCAAATCAAAATAGAAATTTCTTTTAAATTATTAATATAGTTTTCTTATCACCTCATATTCACATTTTTTTTCAAAGTCATCTTGCCTAAAATTAATATAATATATTACCTAAAATTAATATAATACAAGAAATAAATTTAAAAATAAAAATAAAATCAATTAATTAATCAAAATTATAATTTTTTAAAAAATTTTAAGGTGTTTATGTAGATATGTCCAAGTATTGAATAGTCATTTTTGTAATTTTAAATTTGAAATAATTAAAAAAATAAAACTAAATATTTTATTTTATTAAAATAAAAAATTAAAGTATTTAATTTTATAAAACAAAGAAACTAAAATATTTTATTTATTAAAATACTAATGAATAAGCTAACTACAAACTAAAATGTTAATAGAATTAAAGTTAAAAATAATAAAGTTAGTTTTTGAAAAAAAAAAAAAGGATAGGACAGTATAAATTATATTAAATTTAAGAAAAAAATGATTTGATCTAATATAATTAGTTTACCTTTCCTATAGGATATGGTGTTGCTAACCCTCACAGCATAAATGTTTAAGCTACCATCTATCCGTCATTAAAATTTTAGTCCTATATATATATATATATATGTATATATAATTCTTCTATTTTTCACCAAGTACAAAAGACATACATATATACAAAGTAGAAAATAAAGTTAGTGAAATAGATAACAATATTAGTTAAGTAGGTAATATACTAAATTAGGAAGGTCAAAATGTAATGAAATCTTTGATATTAGCATGGATCTTTGACTACCTTAGGAATATATTATATTCTTTAATAGCCTCCTTAAAGTTGGTTTGAGTATGGACACATCTAGGCTGTCATAGGACCAGAAGATCCCTCCCTCAAACTAATGGGTGAATTTGATGAAGACTAATCATCCTCACAAGGTGGTGAAATGAATCAAAACTAAGAGCCTTAGTAAACACATTGGCTAGTTGTGCATGGGAAGGAACATGAGTAAGGTTCAAAAGTTTGGCTTGGTATTGCAAACGAACATAGTGATAATCTACTTCTATATGTTTCGTTCATTCATGAAAGGCCAAATTTGATGCAACGTGGATGACTGCTTTGTTATTGCAGAAAAGATTAATGAGCCGAGGGACTTGAATGAACATGTCTTTAAGTAGACTCTCCATCAAAACAATCTTCTTAGTCATTGTTGTCATGGCACAATACTCTACTTCCACTGATGATAAAGAAATAGTTAGTTACTTCTTTGATCGCTAACTCATGGGTGCATTTCCTGAAAATATGATGAAACTAGTTATTAACTTTCGTGATATGGGACATGAACTCCAATCTACATCACAATAAAATTTTATAGTAAGTTGGTTTTATTTAAGACAAAAGAGGCCTTGGTCTAAGGTGGACTTAATACAACAAACGATAAAATGTGCCAACTCCGTGTGAGCACTACAAGGGTGTTGTAAAATTTGGCTAAGTAGATGGATAACATATGTTATGTTATGCCTTGTTAATGTCAAGTAAGACGGTCTCCTAATTGATATTTAATAGGAAATGGTATTAATAAAGTCCAAGGAATCTACAGTTCCATCAAAGGAAATTCTCCCAATTCTGGAGTACAGAAGAATAACATTAGCATTTGTCATCCTTTGGTTTCTTTGTTGAAGCATCTGCTGCACCAATGGCATGGCTTGATTAAGTGCAGTTAAGCCCTGATTTATTCCTGCCATTCCAACTGTAAAGGCTGCAAGATCCACCTATGGAGCTTCTAGTTCTGCTTGAGGCTATTGCTCTTGTCTTTGAGCTGCCGCCCTAGGCCTACTCCTTCTTCTACCTCATGGGGTAGGGGGAGGAGTTTTATCCTGAAAGGACTGCTCATCCTCAAAATCTGCTGCTTCTGTAGCAAGAGCTGTTCGCGCTCGCCTCATTCTGAATAACACAGAAACCAACAAGATTCAAAACACAATAAGGTGCTAATATATGTGGAATTTTAGAAGCAAAATGGCAACAAGTGATATTTAATTACTACAACAGTTTCAAGAAATTAACCATTACCTATGATGCCAACTTTGCCATGACTCGAACCCCATGGGACCGACATTAGGGAATGAGAAATCATGAAATTTTTGAAACCTGTAGTAAGCCTTAGAAAATTTTCATAATAATATTTTTAAATGTTAAAGAAAATTTTAGCAGAGTTTCCTCAGTATCAAAATAAAACCAACACCTGAAGAAAGAAAATAACACTCCCAATATAATATTTCCAATCAATACTACTTCGAATATATATATATATATATATATAATACAATCCATAAATACAAGTATTACAAGTGATCTAACTACTGAGGTTTCTACAATACAAGTACATGATACAAATATCAAATAAACCGACATAAGATAACCGAAGAGGAAGAAACCCTGCACATATGTAACAAGTGATAGATTGTCTGTGAGGTTATGGAAAAATAAGATTGAGGGGAATCAGACTTCACTGAGTGAATTAATAGTATAAAATGTGTGTTGATTATTAAAATACTTATTTAAAACCATTAAATAAAATAAATAATTAAAACCCTTTACTCTGCTAAAAATTATCTTTATAAAAATATCTTTCTGTAATTTATAAACCTCCTTAACACAAAATATTTCATACGAAAATCATATAAAATAAATCTTTTAGTGGAAATCATGGTTGAACCCTAAATCTCAAGTCTACTAGCCTTTTAGTTCTCTTAAATCCAAATGACTGCCATCCCGAGAGATCAAGCTCAACCGATTTGTAGCCGCAATCTAGTCACTTAGTCTATTATCAATTTCGCAAGAGAACAAGCTCAACCGAGTTACATCTCAATTCCGGCCAGAGAGAACAAGCTCCACCAAGCTCAAAACAAATACATGCATGAGAGAACAAGCTTAACCAAGCCTAATTCATAACACTACCCGAGAGAACAAGCTCGACTGAGCCAATCACTAATACATAACAGACCCAAGATTTTAACTAGTGTGCAGGTGGTCCTAGTGACACCCACCAGGTAGCACGTTCTACCATTTTTTCCAAACATATTTATTTTATTGATGAAATAAAATAAAATAGAACGAAACCAAACTAAAGCGTCTTCCCAAAATTATTAACAATAATAAAATTACTAAATCATGCTTGCGGTAAAGCTTATAATTGTAATTAAATTCATATATTCAACTTTAATATTATATTTATCGCATTAAAATTCTTGTTTATATGTAATCTCAATAGACATTTTATAAAATTAACTCATAGGTGGAGTGTGTTGGCCGATGACTTCCTATGCTCTGCACCTCCCACTCTCGAACTCTATAAATAATTAGAATATTTATTTAATAAATAGTTTTTAAACAAATCCTTAAAAATCTTAGAAAAATTATAAAAAATTAAGAAATTATCAAAATAACCATACAAATGCTATAAATGATTAATTTTGAGCTTAATGAATATTTCCGACGAATTAAACTAGTTTAACTAGAAATAAAAAAATTTCCACCATAAACATTCTGGAATTTTTATCTCACAATCTGTAAGGAATTAGACCTAACTCCAGTTATACCTAGAAATATGTATAGCCGCTGCCTAGGGCCGGATAAATATTTTGAAGTGTGTATAGTCGATGCTTGAGGCCGGCTGCACATTTTATCTCGTAGATGTAACACCATGCCTAGAATATATGTATAGCTATTGCCTAGGGCCGGATACATATTTTTTCTATGGTTTGGCAATCGAGAGAATTGACGCATATATTTATTGGCTTAAGTGCTTATCACACTAAAGTCGTCGTATGCATACTGACGTTATTATATTGCTTTTGGTGTAGTGTTGGTCCACACAATATCTGATTTCGTTATTACATCTTTATAGTTTACTTTGATAATGCTCTTATGATGAATTATTTCACAAATCTATGACATTACATTGCGATAAGTTATTTTATTATGATTAATGTTATTGAGATCACTTGAGATTTTGAGACATAATGTTGTGGATTATCTTATATAAATAACTTGCTGCAAATATTTTTGAGTAAATGATATTACTTATTTTCTGAAGTGATGAGAATTTATTATGTATTTTGAACATATTAAAAGAGTTAAATACATAAAGAAATGTAATACAAGAGTTATTTAAAATGAATCATCAATCAATGATAGTATGAACAGGCCACCAGTGAATTGTGAGTATATATAAGTGACCATGACCCGTTTCATGCTCATTTTCCTATACCTTTTGTTACTTTCCTTTGTAGTTCACTCACTGAGTATTTCCTCGGAAGTACTCATCACTCTCCTAACATAAATTTTACAGAGTAGCTGTTGATGACTTGAGTGTGGAAGTGAAGTCAGGACATCAAAATAGGTGTTGAAATTTTTGTGGAAGTGCATGTTAGAAATTAGTTTCTGACCCTTGAAAGTACATAAACAAGTTTGATTTAGTTCTAAGTGTACTGTGTAAGAGGGAGAGAGCTATGTATTTTTGGTATTTTAGTGATATGGATAATATTATGATATGTACCTGAAGTTATTGTCTCTCATGCCATCTTATGTAAATATCTTAGCTTATTGTTAACTAGTTAAGCTAGTTGTTATAATGCATATTGTTGGATGGTTATTTTAAATGATATTGATTCGATCATACCATTGAAGGTAGTTTTAAGTAACATTCCTTCTTGTTGGTGCCTTAGATGTGCTATCATACGGTGATAATACGCAGAGATGGTGTCAATAGGAAGGGGTGTTACAAAGTTGGTATCAGAGCATAGGTTTAGTCGATTCTGTAGACGTTAAGAAATATTGAAACTCAGTGGATATTAGTAATTGCAATTGAGTTATATTTGATGGAAGAATTATTGAATTAATTTCATCTTAAAATTTTGGAAGATAGCAAGAACTAGAGGTAGAGGTAGAGGAAGAGATAGAGTAAGTATTAAGAATATATAAGATATGATTAATAGAAGCAGTCCAAATTTTGAGGACGAAATTTCTTTTAGGAGGGGATAAAACCCTCAAGATCATTATAATTAAGTATACTTATAATTATAGAGATATTAAGATACAAGATAAGGAAGAATTGGGAATTAAATTTCTTGGTATGAATATATTTGAAGAAATTAGAAAGATATTTTTTTTAATAAAAGAAAGCAAGCAAGTTTGAGGAGTGAAATTGAGATTTTGGAAGGATTACTTATAGATGAAGGTTTGGAGTATAAGGTGCTAGAATTTTTATCACACCCGTACCCTAATTATAAGTACATTTGCATTCATTATGCATTGCATTTACATTCAATATATTGATTGAATTTAAGTATAAGTTAGTATATATAGATATAATTATAGAGCAAAGGACTCAATTGTAGCAAATGATTATCCTTAATTGAAATAATTGAAAGCTTAAGAATTTATATGTAACTTATGCATTTCATTAAGGACCAAAAGGAGTATTTACATATTATTTAATTATGTTTTGGGTATAGCTTCTTCCATCGTGCATCCATAAAAAAGAAAGAAAGAAAGAAAGAAAGAAGGAAAGAAAAAAAAAAGAGAGTTTAGAGAGTTTCTTGATTTCTTCAAGTTGAGCTAATTTATATAAGAGGAATTTGAAGATCTAAATTAATTTTTAGACTGTAATCATTATCCCTGAAGCTTTAGTGATTGATTTGGTAAGTATTTTAAGTATTTTGAATGATATAATTTAGGGTTCTTAAGTTACAGATTTCTGGTTCTTATAGTCTGGTTTATTAGTCTCTGTAATTCGATCATATCTTGAGTTAAAAAGCTCAAATTTAAGTGTTATTTGATGATCTAGAAACTTTGAAGAGTTATATAAAATCTTTCCTCTTGATCTTGATCTTATTCAGTCTTTATGTTAGGTTAATAAGAGAAAACATTTTATTGCTCAGTCTGTCAGTTTCTTTGAGCTGGTTATAATTCGTTACATATAACTATAGTTGTGGGTGTCCAATTGATGTGAAATTTTAATAGAATTTTCTAGAAATATTGATATAAGATTTATTAAAATTATAGCTCAAAATTTCTTTTCTATAAGCCCCATAAATTTTTCAAAGTCAGCTCTGAAAGCAGCCATTTTGATTAAGTGAACCAAGTTTACAAAGTTCATGAGTTAAAACTAATCTAGATACTTTTGTTATATCTTGAGGTATAAAACTCTAAATTGAGTTTGGTTTGATTTTAAGAAAACGTGAAAGTGTTCTCTAAAACTTTGTAGTTTTGATCAAGAGCTAATTATGCCTGAATAGTAGTCTAACAGTCTTGTACTTTTTATTGCTCAATCTGTCTGAGTAATTGAAATGCTTGTAATGCGACCTTTATAATTTTATTTGTGGTTATTGAATGGAAGTGAAATTTTTATTCAAGATAATAGACATATAGATACCAGACTCTTAAAAATTTTAGGTCAAAATTCCTTCTCTATAGGTCAGAGAAATTTTTCTAATTTCAGCATGGAAACAACCTTTTTAGAATAAATGGGGCTGATTTGTAGAATTAAATTAATTGTCATATTTTGCATATAGTTTGGGGGATTCATGATTAGATCAGTACATGGGATTTTTATGTTGATGATTTATAAATAAATTTCATGCCTTAGGTTCTGGAAAAATTCAAGGAAAGTGGAGGTGCAAACTAATCAATTGGGTGAATTGATTGCGTGTGTTTATAGGCTATTTTAGTGAGTAGATGTTCAAGCCCTTAAAATATCTTTATATCAGTAATGAAATGAGCTTTTAATGTTGTTTTATAGACTTGAAATTATTGTATTGAAATTTTTTGAGTTAAGCTTATTTACCTCATGAATTACTAGTTTATGATATAAGCTTTAAAATAATTATGGTTTTAAGTTCACAAGCAAAGTGTGTTACTACTCTATGTTTTTATTTTGTAATATGATTTGAGATTATTTTGGAAACTCAATGATTTAAATGAGATTATAATTAGCTTGATTTCATTCCTTTGAATTATGATGAAATACTCTATTGAATTAATTATAAATGTGATGGAATTGTTTTGATTAATTATTTGATGAAAATGGTATTTTGTTTTGTGTATTACCACGCTATATGAAATGTGTGGATGTGCTGTGGTGTTATATGCACATTTGAGATTGTTACGGTTGCTATTGCGCAATAGACAACAGGGCACTTGATTGCAGGACAGTAAAGGGAGAAGGGTCATTTTGTGCTAATATAGTTGAAGGGTTAGCCTTCAAGTGCGCCAGAGAGTGAGTTGTGATGGCCTGTACATTATGGCCGGGTTGTGATGTTTGTTACAAGGTTGGTTAATACACATGGAAGTTTATATCGATATTATAAAAGTATGTGTTTGACTTGGCTGAGTTTGCACAAGTTTGAAAGCAAGTATTGATTAAATGTTTAAAGTGAATGATATTTTGATTGAAAGGATGTATTGATGTTTGCAAAGGCACGTGTTGTAATTGATTAAGCTTTGAATATGTTTGAAAGCAAGATTGGATTTGATGTTTTAAATGAATTATAATTTTGTTATGAATACTCTAGTATTTTGGATTTAAGGTGTTTATTATATTTAATTAAGATAAATTGTTTTATGCTTATAATATCTATTCACTGAGTATTTATGTACTTATTTTACTCTGTTTTGAAAATCTTTTCAGATAACAGGGCTTGATAGTGGGTGGATTCAGCTAAGAAAATGTGTATAAAGTTTCAGAATAAGGTTGGCCAACATCCTAGTTAGAGAAGCCTTGTTCCTTTTGTTTCTTAAGCTTATTATATAAGTGGAGACCTTTATGGATGTGTGCATACACCACAACAGCAATAACTCTTGCCTTCAAACTTTGTTGCTTTCCATCTTCCCAAAAGTGGAATGGCACATGAACTTGTGCAAAATAACATAGCTATAGTCCCGAATCAACCCATTAGGAGAACCACGAACATCCTAAAACTCCTTTAGTGAAGTGATTTCCTTTTAAAAATCCCTTGATTTATACTTGTTTGGAGGTTCACAGATTCCTCCTTTCAGAAACCCAAACACAGTAAATATGGTATCATAATTAATCATAATGGGCTTCCTGTTTAACCGGCATTCAAACTTCTTATGAGCTTGATCCGAGAGTTTTGGAGTTATGTAAGACTCTAATGTCAACTCTCTATACATAGCATGAGTTATGTCCATCAATTTTCTCCATCCTAATCTATCACAAAGCTCTAACACCTTATCCTTAAGTTTAACACTTTCTAATGTTCTCATATCTAAACATTTAGGAACCACAAAATTTCCTTTAAAAAAAAGAAAGGTACTTATCTCCTTCTTTCGGTGAGTTAATTAGAAAGGGAGCGCCATACTTCTTTTCCAAATTGGGCTCGCCCTCTTTTTGATGAATTTCCATCACTGTGACCTTCGCCTTCTTCTTGTTTCGCGATGTTGATGCCATCATAGGAAGATGATGAATGCTCTATTTTCTTGTTATGAAGATGAATTGGGGAAAAGGGTTTGTGATGATTTGGGGATAAATTGAAAAGGGTTAGGGTTAAAAGGAAGGAAATGAGAGGTTAATAAGAAATTTTTGGAGAGATTTGATAAGGAATTTGAATGGAAGATTTGATTTTTAGGTGGTTAGGGTGGTCACGCACAAAGTGAAGATTGTGGGTTTTCAAAAAAAAAAAAGTGGAGGAGGGAAGTGGGTAGCGACGGTTCTAAGTGCATATTAGGGTTAATCTGCGATCGCGAGTTGTGCATAATTACAACATAAACATTTAGGCAGCTAAAATGCAAGAGGACACGATTGCGAATAACTCGCGATCGCAATAGAATGCTTTGAAAGTTTAGAGCATGAAGATACGCGATCGCAAATAACACATGATCGCAACAGAAGGACTTGACCTTGATAAATTTGACATTCACGATCGCTGAATTTCCACAAGCGTGGGGCAGGCACCAGGGCTAAACTGACAAGCAGTTAGTGATCACGTTCTTATGCGCGAGCGCGGTAATTCCCAGAAAGCTAATTTAGCGATCGCAGGTATTGCAACGATCATGGATTTTGTCATGCACCCAATAAAATGCCAAAATTCTCACATTAGCTTCTAACACACTTGCTTAAAAGCACATGTAATCAAAAGGCGAAAAATAAATGAGAAATTTAAACACTAACGAAAATAAAAGTAAAAAAATGATCAATACAAACACTTATGCAAACAATAAATAAAAATAAAAACATGCTAATTTTAGGTCATTAGCTTGACCATGCCCTTATGATTCCATGTGTCAAGTGAGTAAGGAGGATGAGCATCCCTTATTCTTGATGTTGATCAATGTTTGATGCTCTTCCCTTCCATCATCTATTGAGTCAAGCTTCATTTTACCCTTTAAGGAAGCATAGTTCTTAGGGATATACATCATTCTAATCGCTTGCTTAGCCTTCCTCTTTAAATTCACTCTTGATTTGGTTTTCTTCACCTTGTTTTGAAATTGAGAAATCAAAGGGTTTTGATTTAAAATAGGTTGCTGCTTCTTTGAAGTTAGTGTTGCTTCCTTAATTTCCTTGTTCACCATCTTTCCTTCTTCATTATAATCATCATTCTTCGTGTCTTTAATAAGCCTATTCATCACAAATTCCACTTTCTCTTCTCCAACTTTTAAAGTGATCTTTCCCTCATATTCATCAATAACAACCCTTTCAGTGTTAAGAAAAGGTCTCCCTACAATCAAGGGGTAGTGCTTGTCTTACTCAAAGTCTAGAATCACAAAGTCTACCAAAAATACAAACTTATCAACTTTTACAAGCACATCCTCAACCACTTCATATGGCTTTTTAATTAAGTGATCAGCTAGTTAAAGAGTCATATTTATGCTGATCACTTCTCCGAGATTCAATTCCCTAAAAAGAGAAAGAGGTATAAGATTGATACTAGCTCCGAAGTCACACAAGCATTTAGGAAATTCTTTAGAACTAAGAGTTTAAGCAAT
The DNA here is from genome assembly GCA_949634005.1 of Mallotus japonicus. Classification (NCBI taxonomy): domain Eukaryota; kingdom Viridiplantae; phylum Streptophyta; class Magnoliopsida; order Malpighiales; family Euphorbiaceae; genus Mallotus; species Mallotus japonicus. The sequence goes on from CATIWK010220357.1 coordinate 10,989, forward strand.
TGTAAAACTCCCTAGATCTTTAAGTTTGACTGGAATTTTTCTTGAAATAATAGAGCTACATGTCTCCATTAGAGGACCATCTTATTATCATTCCATTTTCGCTTGTTGGTGATGATGTCTTTGAGGAACTTTGCGTACTTTAGCATCTCATTCAATGCTTCTGAGAGAGGTAGCTTCTACTCTAACTTTTTGAAGGTTTTTAGAAATTTAGCAAACTATTTCTCATCATCATTCATCTTCCTTTGCCTCAAAGGAAAAGGCAAACTTGGAGCATACTTTAGTGTATCAATGAGAGGTGGTTGCTTCACTTGCTTTCCTTTTGATTCATTAAGCTTCTTTTCTTGCAGTTTAGCTTGCACATCTTCAATTTTCATCTCTCGATTCTCTTTATCTTTATCAGCCTTCAATGGCATATGTTGAGGAACTTGAAGCTCTCTGCCACTTCTCAAGTTAATGGCCATGACTTGCTCTTTTGGGTTGACTTCCATTTTGCTTGGAAGATGGCCTTGAGCTCTAATAGCAACCATATTTAGTAGCTGACCAAGTTAAACCTCTATGTTGGGAATTGATGAAGAATGGTTCTTGAGGATTTGGTCATATTTCTTACTGTGGTTAGTCAATTTTGAGTTGATAGCTTCCAAGAACTTGTCAAACTTTATCTCCATAGTTGTAAATCTCTTATCAATCGACTTATCTTGGAATTCAGGTGGTGGTGCTAGTTTAGAGAATTGATCTGAGAATCCTTATGAATTTTTGTTTTTGTTCCATGAGAATTTGGGGTGGTTTCTCTAACCTTGGTTGTAAGTATTTGAGTATGGATTGTTGTTTTGTTGCCTTGATTAGAATTGATTCCTAATAAGCTATAATTTTCTAATGTTCTATCCCTATACATGTTTCCACTTCCAAAACCACACTCAAGTGTTGAATGATAAAGCATATGGCAATGTTCACAAAACATAACTGAAGAAGAAGGTGGAATAGTATTACCTTTTGATGCCAAATCACCAATCTTCTTGTTTAATGTAGCAAGTTATGCTTGAATGGAAGTAACATCATCAACTCCAAGTTTTCCTCCCTCTTTAGGAGCCATTTGTCTTTCCGAAGGCCACAAGCATTTGTTGTTGGCCATTTCTTCTAAAAGTTTAAAAGCACCATCAATAATCTTTTGCATAAGTGATCCTACAGCAGCTGCATCAATGGTGTCCCTTGTGGACCTCATCACACCATTATAGAAAGTTTGAATAAGAACGTCTTTGGGAAGACCATGGTGTGGACAACTTCGTTGCAACTCCTTGAATCTTTACCATGCATCACACAAAGATTCAGTCTCAAATTGCTGAAAAGTAGTAATGTCTTTAATGATTTTTATCGTCTTTGTTGGCGGAAAGTACTTACACAAGAATCCCTTTGCAAGAAGATCCCATTTAGTGATGGATATTAGTGGCTGAGAGTTAAGCCAAACTTTGGCTCTATCTTTGAGTGTAAATGGAAAAAGTCTCAAATGTATCACAAATTTCCAAGAAGTTTACTATATGCATGTTTGGATCCTCCGAAGGTAGGCCATGAATTGGATAGTAGATTGAATTATTTGTAGAAGAGCAGGCTTAATTTCGCAGCTATTGGCTTGTACATTCGGTCTAATGATACTTTGTCAAGCTCCTTCCAAACCAGGCATTGCAAACTCAAGAAGAGTTCATTCACCATCAGCTTGTTGACCTCTTTGTGCGGCCATGTCTTTAGACGCACTCTTTGATCTCCTGCGGTTCTCTTTCTCGAGCCTAGATAAATCCGGAACAAAGAGCAGCTCTTTTTGAATGTCTAGTGTTGTGCTTATACAACTACAAGAGTATATTGTAATCGCGACACTGTTTGAGCTCAGGGCTCTAAGGAACACACTACTATATCACAAAGACATAGCATGGAGATGACGAGTCGCCATCCAAAGAAATAACTGGACAATTCGATGGTGGTGATAACTCGATTCTCTAAAAGAAAGTTAGTGCCATAACTAGGAAATTTTGGATATGTAATACCAACTTCTTTTTGTCTCACGTTCATTTAGAATTACCTAATTAATTACTAAATTATACTCTACTTATATGTAACTCCATATAAACCCTTATTTAACAATCAACTCTAGGCAAACTAGTCATGAAAGAACATATAACCAACGCATTCATTTAAGCTCATAACCCTTAAGTTAGTCTAATCTACATTGATTTTAATTAAATCGGCTAAATCTATATGTTTTAATTTACAAGTGAGCCTAAAGACAAATGGACCTAATTCCTACTCAATTTTAAATTAAATGAGCTTAGGTTTGTTTATTTTAATTCTAAAATGGGCCTAAGTCTACAAATTATGAAAAACTTTAAATTAGTGGGCCTAATTCTACATCTTTTTAATTCTAAGGTGATCCTAAATCTACAAGTTATGGAAAAGTGCTTAAAATTAATGGGCTATGTTTAAATTAATTTTAATTAAACTAAATAGGCCTATGTCTAAATTAGATAGGTGAACCTAGATCATCTCTAACCTAAAATCTAATTAATTATGGGCCTAAAATCCATTAATTAACCCTAAAACCAAATTAAATTATTAAACCTATTTAATGAATAATGGTTCTAGTTATTTAACCTACGAACCTAAAATTATGAGCTTAAATCAAATAAAACAAAACAAAATATAATCATCATAAAAATCAACAAATCAAATTAAATAAATTAAAGCAAACAATTAAAACATGCATTCAATGATATCTAACCCTAATTAAGTTATATGCAACCTAAATTTACTAAAGCCACCATTAATTTTAATTAAGATTTTACCAAATTAAACCTAATTTAGTAATCAATTTTAAAACAAACAATAAAATAGAGATTTACTATGATCCCACTAACGGGGTTATTACAATTTACATCATAAAAAATTACTAAATAAACAAAACAAACAATAAAAAACCATAAATAAAACAATAAAATAAACAAACTAGGTTATATCTATGACATTCTATGGATCTTCATGGATTGGTTCAATTTTGATCTTCGTGACTACTCCATAATTTTGGATTCCTCCCACCAAAGCCAAAAATTAAAAAATACAAAAAAAGAAAAAGAAATAGAAAAAATATATGAAATAAATAAAAAATAGTTGAAAAAAAAGTTAAAAAAATAAAAAAAAAATAAAGCAAAAAAGAAAGAGATAAAGATGATGTGATGCTGTTTGATTTCTCCTCAGAGTTTTGTTGATTCACCGTTTAGTAGTGGAATTCGATTCTACAGATTGATCTTCCTTCTTAAGTATTGATTGCTTGTTTTTGAAAACAAAAAGAAAATAATTCTCTCCTAAAACACTGCTCTTTTCCAAGAGAAAAAGCACATCCCAAAACAATGAAAGATTGTTTTTACTCTCTTTTCTTTTTTTTCTCTTTGCTTGACTTTCTGAAGCCTCCTCATTTTCTGTGTAAAAATACAATGATATATAGGATGCAAAACCTAAAATTTTAGGTTACGTGAGTTACTCTTGTGATTTAATAATCACATGAGATAATGTCCTTTTTTAATTAAAATAAAATAGCAATAATCTTGTGATTATCACTAAACAGAGTCATTATCTAACTCTGATTTTATTTTTGGACCAATTAATATTAAGAAAATTATTTTTCAAAAACTCAAAAATACTAAAAACATGTCGGAAATCGATCGGAAATATGGAATTCCCCCAATCGGAATTCCATATTTCCGATCGAAAATATATTGTAATTGGAATTACACAATTCCCATTTGGAGTTTACACTTCAGCCCCCCACATTAATTTTATCTATTTTGAAATTGACCAACAAAAGAAAGGAAGATTTTTAAATTAGGTCCTTAAAAAACTTAGCAATCATGTCTCTCAGATTCAAGAATCGAAATTCGAGAGCTAATTTCGATTAAATTTACATCATTGGATCCTCATAGCATCCACATTCAATTCATTCTGGAATTGGGTGCTTACACCTCCCTTAGATTTTTCTCCAAATTAGTACACCTCAGTATGTTCTGTGCTAGAAACGTGCAACTTGCGATCACGTATGAACCGTGCTCCCTTCAGAAGGGCTCTCGTGCAAAGTAGCGATTGCGCACAAGCCGCGCTCGCAACAGAAGCTCTGGCTGATAGGAATCCGCAATTGTACATGAGTCATAATCGCAAAAGGCTTAATATCACTTGGGGCTAGCATTTTTGGCATTCCCGTGATCGCGCACCCTGCCACGATCGCTGCAGTAGGCTGCTCTACTGCTGCTCTGCTCTTTTCTTCCTCTTTTGCGTCTCTTCTTCTCCAAATCACCTCTTAATTCATTTTCCCTATCAAAAACAAAGAAAACTTAAAAGTATCTAATTCTATATACTTTACTATACTAAATGCTAATTAAAATGTACAAATGCATTCAATTTAAATGGCTAAAACTATGCATATTTGACACCAAGATATACATAGGGTATAAATCAAGTATTAAAAGTGTACACTTGCACTCTAAAGGTATATGTATTTAGAATGGAAAAGTGTTTGAAATTTTTTATTTAAAGAAATTGTTTAGAGTATACTTCATGGAAATATATTCGATGTACAAAAGGTTGATTTTAAGTATGTTTTTAGTATAAGTGAGAAGTATATTTTAGTATACAAAAAAAGTATATAATATTTTCTAAGAAGCATTTGATGAATATGTTTTGAGCAATAAGAGCAACGAGTAAACACTATATGTTGGTGACAGTAAGACCACGTCTGGGACATACTAGCCATGTACAGTCGTTACTTGAGGCCGGGTGCACATTTTACCTTGTAGATTTAAGACATGACTAAAAAATATATATATAGGCATTACCTGGGGCCGAATACATATTTGAAGTGTGTATAGTCGATGCCTAAGACCGGGTGCATATTTTTTCTTGTAGATGTAAGACCATGCCTAGAATATATGTATAGAAGTTGCCTGGGGCTAGATACATATTTTGTCTAAGGTTTGGCATTTGAAAGAAATTGGCTGCGGCCGAATATATATTTATTGGCTTAAGTGTTGATCACACTTAAGTTGTCATATGCATACTGACGTTATTATATTGCTTTTCAGTGTAGTGTTGGTCCACACCATATATGATGTCATTATTACATGTGTATAGTTTATTTTGATAATGCTCTTATGATGAATTATTTCACAAAGCTATGACATTACATTGCGGTAAATTATTGAGATCACTTGAGATTTTGAGATATAACGTTGTGGATTATCTTATATAAATGACTTGCTGCAAATATTTTTGAGTAAATGATATTATTTATTTTTCTGAAATGATGAGAATTTATTAATTATTTTGAATATATTAAAATAGTTAAATACATAAAGAAATATAACATAAGAGTTATTTGAAATGAATCAATGATCGACGATAATATGAACCACCGGTGAATTGTGAGTATATATAAGTGACCATGACTTGTTTCATGCTTATTTTCCTATACCTTTTGTTACTTTCCTTTATAGTTCACTCAATGAGTATTTCCTTGAAAGTACTCACCACTTTCCTAACATAATTTTTATAGAGTAGCTGCTAATGACTTGAGCGTGGAAGTGAAGTTAGGACGTCAAAATGGGTGCTGAAAATTTAGTGGAAGTGCATGTTAAAAGTTAGTGTCCGACCCTTGGAAGTACATGAACAAGTTTGATTTAGTACTAAATGTACTGTATAAGAGGGAGAGAGCAATGTATTTTTGGTATTTTAGTAATATAGATAATATTATGATATGTATATGAAGTTATTGTCTCTCTCTAATTGTCATCTTAAGTAAATATTTTAGCTTATTGTTGTCTAATTAAGCCAGCTATTATGATTTATATTGCTGGATGGTTATTTTTAGTGATATTGAGTCGATCATATCATTGAAGGTAGTTTTCGGTAACTTTCCTTCCTGGTGGTGCCTTCGATGTGCTATTATACAGTCCAGAGATGGTGTCAATAGGAAGGGGTATATAGATTTTCCTTGTTGTAGAGGTTACTTCCTATTGTAAAGTTTCTTTCCTCTTCTAGCTCTATTTTGTACACCATAAATAAATCCTTTTAGTACATACAAACCAATACTATATATTCTCTATTTATAATAAAAAAAAAATAGGGCATACTAACATAAATGAAACAACAAGAGAACAAAAAAAAATTGAAGGGATAAATCATTTGTGAGCTATTGAGCCAGCCCTTAAAAACGACCTGCTTCCTGATAAGATAACCACAGTCGTTCTCTTGTGTTGTTTAGATAGTTACAAACACTTCTCAGTATTTGTATTTGTTACGCACATACTTGTCAGACACATCTTCTTATCTTGTACTCTGTATAAAGTGTATCACTTTCATAACGTAATACAACTTAACTGAATTCACTTTATTCCTTCATGGTATCAGAGCCTTGAGTGGTTTCACAACCCTGCTTCACCATGTCTGACTCTAATACTGAAATAGCCATTACACCAGCAAACAATTCCCAATCAAATCTGCAATCTCTCCCTAATGTCGCACATCAATTGCCCATCCGCCTGAACTCCACTAAGTATCTTCTTTGGCATGCACAACTGATGCCTCTTTTACACAGCTATGACTTAGCAACGCATATTGATGGTAGCAGCCAACCTCCACAACAAACTCTTGAAGACAGTCAACTAAATCCGGCGTACAAATTATAGTTTCAGCGAGACCAGCTAGTTCTCAGCTGGATCATCGGATCAATGTCCGAGAGTTTCATCCCGCAAATAGTAGGTGCTGCTAATGCCCGAGCAGCTTGGACTCATCTTGAATCAGCATATGCATCTGGATCCAAAACGCAGATTCGCACCATTAAAACGAGCCTCTATCGCCTATAAAAAGACACCAGTGAATCAGTTTCATAATATATTCAGCGAGCCAAAGGCATGTCAGGTCAACTTACTGCTCTCGGTAGTCCCATCTCTAATGAAGACCTTATTCATGTTGTCACTAATGGCTTAGGGACAATTTTTCACCCATTTATTTGCTCGCTTGAGAATATATCAACTGAACTTTCTTTTGATGATCTCTATGGGTTATTACTTAGTGAGGAAATTAATTTGGTTAATGAAACCAAAAATATTGTTCCACCAACAACATTTCATACGGCTGTCTCCTCTAATGATCAACGGGGCTACAATAACAATTATCGTGGTGGTCGCTCCAATTTCAGATATCAACGGAGTCAAGGTCGTGGTCGATCCTTCACTCCTCACAATACCTCTCACAATCCTTCTCTTCACTCAGGTTCTGCATCATCTGATTACACTTCTCTGATTTGCTCCAATTGCAATGGCAATGGCCATACCCCTCGCCAATGTCCCTCACCATGTCCTACTGCAAATCGGCCTTTCCATAATAAGCCATCCATCAACCTTGCCACATCCAATTCTGCTTCCAAACCACCACAATCTTAGATCATGGACACGGGGGCGACACATCATCTTACACCTGAAATGGAAAATCTCTCCATTCATTCAGAATATACTGGGCCTGATGAAATTACAATCGGCAATGGTAATACCCTTCCAATAGCTAATATTGGTAATTCCAACTGCAATTCTAATAGTCATATTTTTACTCTTACTGATGTTCTTCATGTCCCTCATGCATGTGCAAATTTACTTTCTGTTTCTTTATTTACTAATGCTAACAGTGTTTCGGTTGAATTTTTTCCTGATCATTTTGAAATCAAGGACATTCAAACGAGGGATTTGCTGCTTTTCGGTCTGATTGATCAATGCCTTTATTCCTTATTACTTGATGTTCACTCTCTATCCCCAAAAATTGCTTTCAAATGTTCTCTTCAGAAGTGGCATGCCCGTCTTGGACATGCTTCAATTCCTGTAGTTCGAAAAGCACTCCTCTTTTGTTTCTAATAAAGTGACTAGCTTATGTGAAGCATGCAGTTTGAGCAAGAGTCATAAACTCCCTTTTTCCCAATCCATGTTTCAGGCAACTGGTCCACTAGATTTAGTTTGTTTAGATCTTTGGGGACCATCACCAGTTACTTCTGTTGATGGTCACCGTTACTATCTTCTATTTTATGATCATTATAGTAAATATTGCTGGATTTATTTTTTGAAATATAAATCTAAAGTCCTTAGCACCTTTATTAAATATAGACATCTTGTGGAAAAATTTTTTAATTGTTCCATCAAATGTTTTCAAGCATACTGGGGTGGTGAGTTCCAAGCGTTAACTTCTTATCTCTCTGACAATGGCATCACCTAGCGTGTTGCATGTCCAAAAACACCAGAACAAAATGGGTGTGCTGAGCGTAAGCATAGGCATATTGTTGAAACTAGTCGTGCCTTACTCCAATATTCCAAAGTTCCACATGATTATTGGCATTATGCATTTGACATTGCCGTGTATCTTATAAATCGCCTACCCACCTCCATTCTTAATTTTGATAAACCATTCCATCACTTATTTAAATCTAAGCCAAATTATCATGATCTGTGAATTTTTGGATGTCTATGTTATCCCTGGTTAAAACCTTATGCTCCAAATAAACTTGCTCCTAGAAGTAAAAAATGTGTTTTTTTAGGCTACAGTAAAATTAATAAAGGGTTTTACTGCCTTGATATTGCTTCTAAAAAAATTCTAATTTCTTGCCATGTGATTTTTGATGAACAGGTTTTTCCTTTCTCAGTCCAAGATGAGGTGATCTCTCCTGCTCCAGATGATCCACCACCTCCTATCCTATTACCACCACCTCTACCACCCTTATCCATAACACATACTACCAATAATCCTATCATAACCACAGTTCCAATCCAATCTAATAACGCCCTCCCTCTACCCGAATCCTTATCCCCTCACCAACAGTCCTCACTTGAATCCATCTCTTTAGAAGTTGATTTATCCAACTACAACCAACCCCATCCAACACCTCCATCATCCAATCCAACCCGTACCCACTCCATGACTACACGCTCTCAAACAGGATATCTTAAACCTCGTCTTTTTCTCTCTTTCACAAATCCTGATTATGAGCCAACTACCTTTCATCAAGCAAATAAACTTCCACAATGGCGTGCAGCAATGCAATCTGAGATAAAGGCACTTATGACTAATGATACTTGGGACTTGGTACCACACTCCTCTCATCAGAACATTATCGGCTGTAAGTGGGTTTTTCGAATCAAGAAACATCCCGATGGCACCATAGATAGACATAAAGCACGCCTAGTTGGAAAAGGGTTTCATCAACGCCCAGGCGTGGATTTCACAGATACCTTCAGTCCGGTTATTAAACCAGCAACCATTCACGTCATCTTGTCTATAACAGTCTCTCAAGGATGGAACATCAAGCAATTGGACGTCTCCAATGCATTTCTCCATGGAAAACTTGATGAGGAGGTCTTTATGCAACAACCACCTGGTTTTGTAAGTGCCACCTATCCTTCTCATGTTTGCTGTTTAAAGAAGTCATTATATGGATTACGTTAGGCTCCTCGCTAATGGTTCAAAGAGTTGACATTACATATCTAAAAATATGGATTCAAAGGTTCCAAAACCGATCCTTCTCTTTTCTACTACCATCGAGGTACCATCACCATGTTCTGTTTAATTTATGTGGATGATCTTGTGCTTACTGGGAATTACCCCACCACACTTCAACGCTTCATTAGTTATCTCAGTTCTACCTTTGCAATCAAAGATCTTGGAAAGCTCCACTATTTTCTTGGCGTGGAAGCCTCATGGCACTCTAACGGGTTATTTCTCATGCAACAAAAATACATCCGCGACTTGCTTGCTAAAGCATCCATGTCTGACGCAAATGGTATAGCAACTCCATCTTGTTCCTCTACCAAACTTCATCTTACAGACTCGGATTCTTTCCCTGATTCTACACTTTACCGAAGCCTTGTGGGTGGTCTTCAGTATTTGGCATTAACTCGCCCAAACATCTCATTTTCTGTTAACAAGGCTTCTCAATTCATGCACCAGCCTACTCAACAACACTGGACAGCAGTAAAACTCATTCTGTGTTATCTACAAGCTACTATTACCCATGGCATTCTGTTACGCCCATCTTCTGCCCATACTATCACTGCCTACTGTGATGCTGATTGGGGCAGTTCTTTGGATGACAGGAAATCCACCTCAGGTTTTTGTCTATTTCTTGGCAGTAATATAATTCTTTGGGGCTCAAAGAAGTAAAGAACAGTAGCTCGCTCCACCGCAGAAGCTGAGTACCGCTCCATTGCTCATACTACGAATGAAATTCATTGGCTGTAATCACTCCTTACTGAAATTGATTTTCCGTTGCACTCAAATCCCATCATCTGGTGTGACAACTTATCGGCCACCTACTTAACTTCTTCACCCATTTTCCATTCACGCTCAAAGCACTTGGAAATCGATTACCATTATGTTCGTGACAAAGTGTTTTCAAATCAGCTTATTGTTCGCCATCTTCCAACAGACCAGCAAGTTGCAGATGTCCTCACTAAACCGCTTTCCAAGCGCCGGTTTCAAGACCTTCGAACCAAATTGACCGTTGTTTAATCTCCTGCTCAATTTACGGGAGGATGATAAGATAACCACAGTCGTTCTCTTGTGTTGTTTAGATAGTTACAAACACTTCTCAGTATTTGTATTTGTTATGCATATACTTGTCATACACATCTTCTTATCTTGTACTCTATATAAAGTGTATCACTTTCATAACGTAATACAACTTAACTGAATTCACTTCATTCCTTCACTTCCTAGCCTTCATCTTCATCAACACAATGCATTGACGTATGATATTCGATGTATAAAACTTTATTCAAATATATATATATATATATATATATATATATATATATAATCCTTTTTCCGCAACCAAA
>CATIWK010220369.1:0-20140 GCA_949634005.1 Mallotus japonicus
CATGATTGGATTGAATAGTGAAACTAGACCTAGACTCTAAGATTTAATTATTTGATTTTTAATTGCTATTTAGATTGCTGAGTTTGTTAAATTATTATTTCACTTTATTTAATTTGCTAGCTAAGATTATAAGTAAAAATAGTGGTAATCAATATATAATCCTCATGGGAACGATAACTCTTTATATTGCAATCACGATTCGTGCACTTACGAGTTTTGAAGGCAGTAGTAAACTACTGGAACCTATAATTTTCCAAACCAAGTGCATCATTAAGCATAAGACTATGAAAACATCCCGGGTATGATGTCCACCATTTAACCTCCTGCAAGGGAAGACCCAGAGAAGCTAACCTATCAGCAACGTTATTCCCTTCACGAAAGATGTGACTTACATGGACTTGCAGGAGAGAAAGTTGGTTCAAACAACGTTGCCAAACAGTCTGAACTCTCCAAGGAATAACAACACTTCTAGAATAGAGAAGACGCACCACATAAATGGAGTCAGATTCGACCCAAAGAGGAGATACCTGAAGCTCAAAGGCTTTATTGATAGCCATTGCCATGTCAAGGAGCCCTGCTTCGAAAGGAAACCAGACACCCAATAGAGCTGCAAACGCAACAATAGAAGAACCAGAACTATTTTTTAGGACTCCACCAGCAGCAACTCGACTTGGGGCACTGAGTGCTGCTCTATCAGTGTTCAACTTTATCCACCCAGGCAGAGGATGAAGCCATATAACCGGAAAGGCCGAGGGCAAACGTCTCGGAATTCCAAGGATGCGAAGACGATAGAGGATAATGAAATCTGACTAGGCATTTCGCATATGACCTGAATGAAATACTTCGGCACCTTTAATAGCTTGACATATAAGATGAACTGAAGAAGCAACAGGAATGAAGTGGTCCTTAAAGATCACAAAGTTTCTTGCACTCCAAATATGCCAAATAGTTGCATGAACCCCAACTCACCATAAAACCAAAATTTGGGAAGAGAACGCTGAACTCATTGCAGTTTTAAATAAATGCATAAAACCATTGGAGAGATCAAAATAAGAATCAAATAAAATGCCAAGAGCATACCAGACCGAAGTGGAATAAAAGCACTTTGTGAAAACATGATCTAGAGTTTCCTCAGCTCATTGACAGAAACAACAACGAGAGACATAAGCAAAACTTTTAGCACGAATAGCATCCATGGTTGGAAGCTTACCATGAAGAATGCGCCAAGTAAGGAAAGATCTGGAAGGGGGCAGATAATGTCTCTAAACATCTTTACTCCAAGCTACTTTAGGGAGAGCAAATCTAAAGTGATTTTAAGCAACCTTGCAAGAGAGAGACCTTGATGGAGAGTAACGACACACATATTGATCCTCTTAAAGTGAAAAAATCACATTCTCAATATCATGCACCACATTCGGAAAAGCCTTAGAAAAAGATAATGGCAAATGCCAAGTTTCATCATAAAACACATTGGAAATGGAAGCATGGAGATATTTGTAATGGGAAGAGGGAATTCCAATAGCATCCACAATACGGTAGCCTAGCCAATTATCCAACCAGAAACTAAGTTGAGAATGAGCATGAACAACCCATTGGCAGTTATCTTGCAAGTCCAAAAAATAGTCTTGAATTGAGGACCAAATCAAAGACCCAAAAGAAAAGGTTCGAGGTTGCTTGGAAATAGAAAGAAAGCGGCTTCAAAGAAAACAGAATACAAAGCTTGGGTCATATGAAACATGCCATACAAGTTTACTAAGTAAAGCTTTATTAAGCAAAGACAATTTTTTAAGACCAACACCACCTTCGTCCAAGGGAGCACAACAAAGATCCCAATTGACAGAGACAAGTGTCTTGGATTTAACATCACCTATTCATAAGAAGTTTCTGATTGATTTCTCCAAATTCTTGAGTAATTGGATAGGCCATTTGTAGACCATGAAGGAGTGTAAAAAAGAACCATAGATCACCAAGTTAATTAAAGCAATACGCGCCGCCATGGAAAGAGTCGAACCCTTCCATTTATCAAAATTAGAGAGGATTTTATCATCAATGACTTGAAGTCCTCTTCGCTTTGGAGCGCCAATAAACAGAGGAACTCCAAGGTAATTGAAAGGGAGAGATCCTTTCTTGAAACTAGTAGAAGCACATAAAGAAAGCATGTGATTATTGGGCATGTGTTTACCAAAAATTACTTCTGATTTATTCCTATATATATATATATTATCCAATAAATAAATGAAAATCTTTGATATGGACTCTTTTATTAGTAAAAAAATTTATAAGCCAACCCTATCTAAATTATTGCATTTCAAGATCTATTTTTCATATTTAAAGAATAAATTTAAGAATAATATTTTAAAAATTCTAAATATATATGAGAATACATGCAAAATTTTCACATATTAAAAATATTGTATTATCCTAAAAACAGAAATAAATTTTTTAATAAATTCTTTTATTCTTTTGTGCTGGCATAAATTGTATAGTTTAGTATTGCTTTTTTTTATTAGGGCATTTTTTTTAATTGATCAGGGTATATATATATATATATATATATATATATTATCTAATAAATAAATGAAAATCTTTGATATGGACTCTTTTATTAGTAAAAAAATTTATAAGCCAACCCTATCTAAATTATTGCATTTCAAGATCTATTTTTCATATTTAGAGAATAAATTTAAGAATAATATTTTAAAAATTCTAAATATATATGAGAATACATGCAAAATTTTCACCTATTAAAAATATTGTATTATCCTAAAAACATAAATAAAATTTTTAACATATTCTTTTATTCTTTTATGCCGGCACAAATTGTATAGTTTAGTATTGCTTTTTTTTATTAGGGAATTTTTTTTAATTGATCAGGGTTCCATTACTCTATTAAACTATATTTTTCTTATTTGTAAATATTCTAATTTTGATGTCAATATTTATTTTAAAAAATAATTTAATAACTTTATTAGACTTGTAGGCAGCGGAGTTCAATGCGTGCCCAAGTTTTCGGTGACCATGGCATTGTGTGGGCTCAGGGCCCACTAGAAAATACAACATGTGCTTTAAGCCTATATCGGAGATAGGAGTCGCCTCTCGTCAAGAAAACTTTACAGCAACTGGATTCACAGAGGTCCCCCAACAACTGTCCTCAAAGATTGGGTTCGGAAACTGGGTATGGATTTTTGGAAGCCCACCCAACCTTGCGGTTGGTCTCTATTTGTGTTTTATGTTTTATTACCTTTAATTATTAAATTATTTCCTTATTTACATGCAAAATTGCAATTGCCTCCAAACAATTTTTCCAATTTTACATATAGTCCAAATTATTAATTAATCCAATTTCATGCAACCCTTTCCATCATCCACATCATACATTCAAATTACATTAACAAAATAAATAAATAAATAAACAAGATTAAATATAAAATAAATAAAATGTGCATGCAAAGAATGGGGAAGAAAAATGATTACACCCTTTTCATACAAGCAATAATAATTTAAAAAATATATAAATAAATACAAGTGCAAAGAAAGGAGGAAGAGATCATTACAACCCGTCTCACACAAGCAAAGGATAAAAAAAATAAAAAATAAGAAATAAACAACTAAGTATTAAATGAAATAAAATGCTACTTATGTATTGTTTATCTTGTAAATAAAAATAAGTTATTTCTCCCCAAATAAAGGCAAAATTCCTACAAGAAAATAAATCAATTAATTTCTCAAAATAAATAATTAAGTAAAATACAGGAATCTACAAAAAATAAACTATCTTAAATAGGACAAATTTTCTCACCTTAATTGTAAAAAGAAATACTAAAAAATATAAGGGTTAAGCAGATGCCAGTTTGATAGAAAGATAAAAGAATAGCTTCACGTACCAAAATTATTAACAATTCCTTCAAAATGCCTACAGAATATTAATAAAGAGATAAATTCCTATCTAATCAACAGATTATCCTAGAATTAAACAATCATGATTATAGCAATAATTACCTAAAAAAATTTCATCACGAAGTCAAAAAAATGAAAGAAATAAAAATTTAAAATTTAAAAGGAGTTTCGAAAATAAACAGTAAAAGAATACAATGACTATTAAAATACCAACAAAGGTATTAACTAAATACAATAGAAAGAATTAAAACACAAACTATAAGAAAAACGAGATGGCAACGCCACTACATTGAGGCGTCGCCTTAAGATGCTAAGGCAATGTAATATCGCCCCAAGTTAATAAGACGGCACCTCTTTAGTAAGGTGTCACCTTAGCTCAAGCAGATTTTATGAATATACTTGAATCTTTTATGTTTTCTTTTAAAACAAATCTAAAAGTAAATGTAAGCAGTTACGAAAATTAGTTACAAAATAAGTTCTATCTTACACAAAATGACAAATTTAAACAAATGCAAATGAAATAACTTAAAGAATGAATAAAATCACATAAATCAAATGGGCTTACTTCTTTTGACAAGTTCAATCTCCTAACGTTGGCCCTCAGAAGTGTGATATGATTTTAGCAGCTCTCGAATGCAAAGTCAGCTTTCTATTCTTTGAAAAGCAGCCCCTTTTTAAATGCTTTACTCACTTTCAACTTGACACTTGCTCTTTCTCCCAGACCCTTCTCTGAAGTCTAACCCCAATACTCTTCAGCTTTCTTTTTCTTCTTTTTCAGGAATGATCTTCTTGTCTTTCTTTCCTTTTCTCACTCTCCATTTTTCTTACTCTCTTCTTCTTCTTCTTCTTTTAAGAGAAGTCCCCCCCTCCCTCTCCCTTTTCTTTCCTTTTTTATCTGCTTCCCTCTAACAGACTACCTTCTCGTTGACAACGATCTCCGTTATTTTGGAGATTATTAGAAAGAGTATTATTATTATTTTTAAAAAATAGATTCACGTCATTAAGGCGGCGCCTTAGTACTAAGGCATGGCCTTAGGCCTTAGCAACTAAAATGTCGCCTTATTTACTAAGGCGTCGCCTTAACACTTTGGATTAATGCCTTATGGGCTTCGCATGCCTCTGGCCCATTTTTGAAGAAAGCTTGGGCTGGACTTTTCATTATGTGCTTACTTCTTTCTTACATCTCATCATTAGGCCTCTGTTCGCAAGCCGATCAAACCATATGTCTATAGTTTGCCCACTTGATTTTTTGAAAAAATAAAATCTCAAGTGATCAAATATAGTTTTTTCAAAAATCAAATAAGAATTTTAAATGGATACAACCTCATAACAAATTTTGACATTTTCACTTGTTTTATATATGTCTGCACCATCAACCTCGAGGTACAACCAGAGAGGTGATCTCTGATACTCTGATCAGTTTTTTTATTTTTTTCGCACCGTCAATCCTCAGGTATAACCCAAGAGGTGATCCTCAAATACTTGTACCACAATCCTCGGGGTACAACTCGAGGTAATCCTCAAATACCTGCACTGTTGTCCTCGAGGTACAACCTGAGAGGTGATCCTCAAATACATACACCGTCATCCTTAAAGTACAACCCGAGAGGTCAATTCCTTGAATACCTATACCGTCAACCTCGGGTATAACTCGAGAGATGAATTCTTTGAGTGTTAGATTCTGGGAATCTCTTCTCACTTCTCATTTGAAGTTCGAGGGGCAAAGTTATCCATTTATCCCTTTTAGTGTAAAGTTAATGAAATTTCATTTCATTTCACTTTCTCTTCTCCCTCCTCTCCTTTTCAATCTCTCTCATTCTTCCTCCATTTTCCCTGCTATGGACGCCGCTCGCACTCCAGATCTTCCTCTGATCAGTACACCCTCTACACACACTTGGCTTCACGTTGGGCAAGGATATTCCTCTGATCGTGGATTTGGTCTCTCATATTTATTCTCTGGCTTCAGGAGAGGTTAGCATCTTGATTTTTTTATTTTTTCTGCAAAATGTCACTGGTTTATGGTAGTGATACACTTAATCGTCGCTTGAAATCAAAAGAACATGAATTGAATTGAAAATTAAAACCCTAAAAAATCTATCTTCGAAGCACTAAGGCATCACCTCTTCGTAGAGGCGATTGCCTCAACGATAAGGCGATCACCTTAATAAAGAGGCTATTTCCCTTGTAATACTAAGGTGATTCCACAAATTGAAATTTTATTACTTACACCTTAACACAAAGGGGCCGCCTTACACTCCTTTATCACTAAGGCAATGTGTTAGTTTTATACTTTTCATGGGTGACGCCTTAACGTAAAGGCGTCACCTTAATGCATTAAGGCATTGACCTAATCGTTAAGGCGTCGCCTTAACGTTAAGGTATTGCCTTTTCAATTTTGAAACATGATTTTTTATTTCATTTTGAATGTTATAAACAGTAATAAACTTCCCTATTTTCTCATTTTACAGTTTGATGCACATACTTTTAAGGGCACTGGTAATTTTAACGGCACTCCATCTTGGTATAATGAGCTCCCGGAGGTCATTCGGGGATTTCATCTTAGCATTTTCTAACATTCCCAACCGGACAGACCACCAACCGTTGCATGATTTGATGGAGAGATGGTTTGACACAACATATACTTTTCACCTGCCTATCGGTGATCTTACTCTCGATCCCCTCTCCTTTGCTGCTATCACAGGCATTGCTTGTGCGGGGGATACTATTCCCTTTGATAGGAGCTTACAACGGGGCTCCGTAGATAGGGTAGCTTATATTGAGCGTCTTCTCGGTATGGTCCCAGATATGAAGGGGACTTCTATTGTGAAGATCGAGTCTATTCGTAGTTATTCTCCAACCCATGCTCAGTTAGTAACCTCAGCCCTCCATATTGATCAGGTGGTAAGAGCTTTCCTTGTTTATCTCCTGGGCACCACTCTCTTTGCTGATACCGTTAACTCGATTGACTTGAAGTTCTTGATGCCATTATAGGATCTTGATTTAGTGGCTTCTTTTAATTGGGGTAGTTGTGCACTTGCTTATTTGTATATGAGTATGGATGAGGTGGTTCGTGGAGCCAAGAGGTTATAGCTTTTAGCATGCCGTTCTAGTAAACTTCCTTCTTCTCCTCCCCTTTTGCTCTTCCCATTATAATCATGTATTATAAAAACTGACATTTTAAGCTTGACAGGTTTGGGGGCTAGAGTTTCGGCTTATTCAAGAGATTTCTCCTGTTGGTGGGAGTTATTTTTCGGCACTTGCTAGATGGGGTTCTACTCGTACTATAAGGAGAGCTTTAGCAGCTGTGCATCTCCATCGTGAAAGGCTCAACTCTTTTTTCTTGGGATGAGGTACTTATGCAAACAAAAGACAACTGTAGTCAAATATAGATGTAATTATTACTTGACTCACCTGGATCTTTCTTATGCAGCTACATCATGATTTGTGGGGTCCTGAGGACAGATGGACAAGGGTTATGGTTCGTTCGAGACCACTATCTATGAAGAGAGTCCTATTCTAGGGCCTGAGCGTAGAGTTTGGTATCTCGGCGAGTGGATTTTCTACTAGCATCAGGGCCTTCGAGGTAGACGTATTCCGAGCCACCCCCTACTGGTATATTCTGAGCACACTTGCTAAAGGGTGATGATTTAGATCGGGTTCTTCAAGAGGAGTCAATTGAGGACCACAGTATGAGGTGCAAGACTCGATATCTTAATTTTATCTAAGATAACCTTCTATTGAGGGTACCTTTGTGATCTACTACTGCTGTACAGTTAATTATCTCGTGTTTTCATTCATTCTCCTTCATTGTTATCATTCTCTTTTAACATGTCTCCAATTCCTGTTCATAGATGGCTGCTACGGGTTCTTTGGATTTAACCTGAGATTGTAATTTTTCGCTCTCTTTAGGAACTTATCTAGAGCCTTAAAATTTCCTTCTCTAGTTAGAGATTTCACTATCATATTATCAATATACACCTCTATTTTCTTATGGATCATGTCATGTAGAAGAGTAGTGGCCATCCTTTGATATGTAGCTTCCACATTCTTCAACCCAAAAGGCATCACTAAGTAATAATAAATCCCCCATTTTAGTGATGAAGGATGTTTTCAATTTATCAACCACGACCATCATGATCTGGTTATATCCAGTGAACCCATCCATGAAGGAGTGCATAGAGCTTAAGGTTGTACTGTCAACCAATATGTCAATGTGAGGCAAAGGAAAGTCATCTTTTGGACATGCTTTGTTCAGATCCCTATAATTAACACACATTCGGACTCTCCCATCTTTCTTGGGTACTAGCACTATGTTAGCTAGTCACTTTATGTCTTCCACTACTTCTAAGAACTTAGCTTTCCACTGCTTTTCAATCTCTTCTTCTGTCAATAGAGCCCATTCTGGTCTCAATCTTCTTTTCTTTTATTTTATTAGTGCAATATGAGGATACATCAGGATTCTATGTTCAACAATTTTTTTATCTATTCCAGACATATCCTCATAGCTTTAAGCAAATACTTTTTGTCTCTTTATTAATATTTCTTTCATTTTTTCTCTCTTGTCAAGAGTAAGATCAGATGCAATTAATATGTTTTTAGGGTTTTCAGTTGTGCCTAAATTAAATGATTCAATTTGCACATAATTAATATCAAATATATGCATAAAATGATCATCACAATCAGAATAACCATTAGGGAACACGTCACACAAATAAGCAAAATCAGACTTCATTGCATTAACTTTGGAATAAAACAGATAATCAGTCTTAAATAAACCAGTAAGGGAAACATCAAAATCATCATAAAAAATATCTATAATAGAGTTTTAGACAAAGGTCTTAAAATTAGCTTCCTCGGCATCATTTGATTTCTTGACAGGGACATCTTCTTCTGACTCCTCGTCCTTGATCAACTAATCTACTTCCATTTCCTCAGGAGTTGCAGCACCCTTTATACTATTCACATATTCAACAAATATAATCCAGGTACTTCTTTCCCATCCAGCATTAATGGTTGAAGGGTGCCTGTATATGGATACTTAGTGCCTTCATTTACAAATTTTTCCCATATGTTCCATTCTTTAGTACCATCATCTCCATTTTTTGTTCCCTGATTTCCAATTTTGTTCTTCAGGATCAAAACCTTATATTCAACAAACTCTGGGGGGCCCACTCTGATTCTTTCCTAACCTAAGTCCTGGTATAAAACTCATTTGTCTCATCATACTCATAATCCTCTCATCCATGTCATATTCATACAGTATACAGACTTCAAAACTAGGACCGATAGGGATCTCTTTGGGGGCTAATTTTAAAGTAACAAAGGCAGCCTCAGTCTTTGCAGAAATAGTAACCACTTTCCCTTTGTGTGGAAACTGAATCTTTTGATCCACAATAGACAGTACCCCACCTAATAGATGAAACCAATGTCTTCCCAGCAAGATATCAAAAGTAACTGGGATGTCAATCACAGGGAGCATGACCCAGGTCTCAATAGGTCCAGTTTTGACTAAGGCTCTAAAATTTCCCTCCACGGGCCTTTTGGTGTCATCGTAAGCTTTGATAATAAAATTTGAATGCTTCAAGTCTACAACAGTAAGTCCTAGTTTAGGCAGAATCTTCAGAGGGCATACGTTAATCGTAGAACCATTGTCAACCATAATATAACATGTCATCTTTTATTTGATTTCTGCTTTAAAAAACAAAGCCTTATGGTGGTCTTTCCCTTTTAGTGGCAGGTCATCGTCCGTAAACATTATGGCCCCGTTAGGTTTTTCCATTAATGTACCTACCATTTGTTCAAGAGTCACATTAGTTGGAATCTTCCTTTAGTCCAAAGCTTGAACCAATGCATCCCTATGAGCTTTGGAATGCATAAGCAGCTCCCAAACATTGGCAACAGTTTTAGTTTTCTTCAATTCTCCCTTTTTCGGCTCTTTCTTCAAATCTTCTTGACTTTCCTCAATCTCAACTTTGTGACTGGTTTTGTCTCATCATCCACTTCTTTTCCCTCCTCTACTGCCCCTATTGGTTGTTTCTCTTTTTCCTCCTCACTATCCCACATGTCAACTTGTTTTTTTTCATCCTCATCTGAGCTCCAAATATCCAATGTACTAATAGCCAATTCTATGGGTTGTCCTTTCAGATTCAGACTTTTTTTGTTCTTAGTCAGGTTTTTTAGTTAGGTTAGTTTAGGTATGGTATCAACAAAGAGCCAAAGACTTGTTCCTCGGTTAAACCAGTGTTGATCATAAGGATAGATGGGTTTGGTAGTAGGACTTTTTGGTAGTTTGGTAAATGAATTTTATAGGTGCTGGGTTTTTTGGCTTCTGGGTCAATTATTTTGCCTAAATCTATAAGGTCTTGGATTTCATATTTCAACCTGGTGTACTGATGATCCAAAACTTCTATGTAAAAGAACTTAGAATTCCTATTTGAAGGAATTTGAATTTATACTTCTTTTTAAAAGAAGTTTCTCTCGAAATGAAGAGGAAGATAAGAAAGAAAGAAAACAATTGAAGTTAAGAAAACAGTTTTAAGTTTTTGCTTGATTTAATTAATCGAATAACATCTCTTTATATACATATTCTTATAACTAAAAATAACTTAAAGAAAAATAGTAAATTAATATAAACCATCAAAAGATTAATGGTTTAAATTCCTAATTGATATAAAC
This sequence comes from Mallotus japonicus, assembly GCA_949634005.1. Classification (NCBI taxonomy): domain Eukaryota; kingdom Viridiplantae; phylum Streptophyta; class Magnoliopsida; order Malpighiales; family Euphorbiaceae; genus Mallotus; species Mallotus japonicus. The sequence continues at coordinate 10,573 of CATIWK010220369.1, forward strand.
CATGTGTTTAAAATAGTAAATTAATATATTATAATTTATTATATAATAAATTATAAACCATTAGTTTAAAATAGTAAATAAATATATTATAATTTATTAGATAATAATTATATAATAAATTATAATACTTTATGAAGATCCTCCTGGATCATGGCTCTCCCATTTAGGCAGCTTGACCTCCATGTCAAGCTAAAATTTGAGATGACGAAATTCTTGAGTTATTTTGCCTCAAATATACCACTTGTACTTGCGCAGAAGTTCATCTTGTCTACCAATGCGAAACAACTCTTGTTCTCCACATTTGGTTTCACGAACCTTTTGCTCCAAAATACAATCCTCCTCTAAAGGATTTTCTTGCTCTGTCTTTAAGTCATCAATTGAGGGCAGACGAGTGTCTTGGTCAGAGTTATCATCCAATAATGATAGTTCAAATAGCTTAAAGTTTTCGGCATTAATTACCGAGTGTATATGCATGTATGGTGGTAAGTTGAGTTAGAATGCATTGTCACCAATTTGTTTGATGATCTTGAGTGGTCCATATTGAATAGGTTTTAGTTTTTTCCCTTCTCCTTTTAACCATTCATTACAAAGGTGTAACCATACTAGGTCTCCTTCTTCAAAATGACATGGCACATGGTGTTTATCATGACGAGCTTTATATCTCTATTGAGAACATTGCAGTTGTGTTTTTACTTCTGAATGAATTTTCCTAATTTATTCAAGAAAATTTTGTGCTCGGATATGTTCTTCTTCCTCTTTTCCACTTAATCGTTGTCACTAATAACAAATGCCAAATAAAAAGGACTTTGAGGTAAGTACCCTAAACAAACCTCAAAAGGAGATTTGAGTGTAGAGCTAGAAATTGCACGATTAAATGCAAATTGTAAATAAAGAAGGGTATCATCTCAACTTTTAGGATGCTTAGAATTATAACCCCTTAGCAAGTGGACCATAGTTTGATTAACAACCTCTGTTGGTCCATCAGTCTAAAGAAGAAATGTAGTACTATGCTTCAACTCGGTGTCCATCATTCCCCATAATGACCTCTTGAAATAGCCTAAGAATCAACTATCTCTAACTGAAATAATTGAGGTAAGTAAGCCAAAATGTTTCCATACATGTTGGAAAAACATCTTAGAAGCTCCATTTCCTATTATAGTCTTCTTACAAGAAATAAGAATCGCCATCTTACCGAAACAATCAACCACTACGAATAAGTAGTCATAGAAAGTCCATTGAAATGCTCTCCCAAGGTGTAATAACTAGAATTTTTATGGTTATTATTATTATTATTATTCTTTTTATTAGTATTATTATTATTACTACTATTATTATTATTCTTCTCATTATTATTATTATATTGAAGAAAAGATAAAAGAGGAAAAAGGACAAAATAAAGTGAATGTGTGTGTGTGTGTATAAGAGGGAGAACGCTGCAGAGTAAGGGAGAAAATTGGGATGTGGTAAAATATCCATTTTAGTTCCTATATTTTTCTTCTTCTCTGTTAACCACACAAACGACTTCCGATCGACATGAAATTTTGACTATAGCTATTTCCCGACGTCCTCTACGCATTGGCGATGTCCATTTCAGCTGTAAAAGTGCCAAAAATTCTAGATTTGCCCCTGAAAATTATGTCCATTTTGTTATTGCCCGAAAGCTTTCGTCGTCGCCTTTCAACTAAAATTGTCACCGGCTGCTTGTTCCTTATCAACTCAGGAGTCCATAGACACTAACCTCACATCCGATCTCGTCCGTTTGAATTTTCTACGAATTTTTCTATAAATGTTATTTAAATTTTTGATCTCTTAATTTCGTGCATATTGCGGTGTGTTTGAGGCTATATTTGTGTTCTAAAAATTGTTGTGAATGCGTTGGTATTTTTGGTTTGGTCAAGTGACACATTTTTGGTGAGAAATTCCGATGAGAAAATAGTACCAACCCGAAAAAATTAAGAAACTATTTTTAATAAATATTATAAATTATGGTGATGAATTTTCATAACTGGAGTTTAGTCTAATTCCTTACGGGTTGTGAGAAAAAAATTTTAGAATGGTTGCGGCGGAAATTACTTATTTCCATTTAAATATGTTTAATTCGTTAGAAATATTCCTTAAACCTCAAAATTAATTATCTAGAGTGTTCGCAAATCAATTTCAATAATTCCTTCATATTAGTATTTTTTATAGAATTTTAGGGAATTAATAGGAATTCATTTATTAATTATTCATTACATAAATATTATTTATTATAGAGAATACCGGAGCGGAAACATTGGGAACTAGGCGGACAAGGACACGTCAGCCTGCACGCTCCACTTGTAAGTCAATATTTTGAGATGTGTTTTAAAATTTATACATAAAGGTATAGTTTGTTTGATTATATTTAAATAAAGGATTCAATTAAAGAATTTATATTTTAATTTTGAAATATTTACAATGTTGATTGTGATAAAAAAAATGCTAATTATGTTTTGAACATTATTCATACTATTTTGCTATTGTTCTTGTTAACATGATTATTGTTAATGACATTGCGGATGAGAAATTAAGAGTATTTTCATTTCCAATTATAGTATTTCTTGGAATTTATTATGCATTATATATATATATATATATATATATATATATATATATATATATATATATATATTGGAAAAGTCTGGTAGAACGGGCTACCTGATGGGTGTCCTCAAGACCGTGTGCACACAGGTAATGATTCTTGAGTCGGGCCGTTGTTGAAATTTATTTGTGAAGCTCGATTGATGCGTAGCTCTCGGATGATATATATGATTTATGGATACTCATTATTGGGACCGGTGGCTCGGTAGATGCTTAGCTCTCGAGAACCGCCAGTAAATATTGGAATAAGATATTGACTGCGGCTGGTAGCTCAGTGGAAGCTTAGCTCTCGGGAGCCGGTAGTCTTTGGATAAATAAGCGAGCTGAATGGCTTTTAGATTTGAAGTTTAGGGTTCTACCACCATTTTCCACTTAAATTATTTATTAACGTTGTTTTATTATTTTATCTTTTTATTATATTTTTGTTTAATTAATGAGTATTTGGAAGTTAAGTTTTTAATAAAGCTACTAAATAAATATTTGTTGTACATATATATATATATATATATATCCATATTTTCAAGGATTTATATTTGGATATATATAGTATTTGGTAATTATTGATTTTCTTTAAATACGACTTCATAATAAATATTTGAAAAAAATGTTTTAAATAAAAGATGGTTTTCAAACTAACATACATTTCTTTATATTAGCTTACTCAGTACTCAGTGAGGTCTGACTCCCCTCAACTATTTTTCCAGGATCTTGAAAGTCTACTGTTAGTTCTTCTTCTCTACATCGGACTCATTCTTCACCGGCTGTTTTATGTAGGTTATTATAATGTTATTAATATTTGTGGGATAATCTTAGTTAATCTAGACATCGCAGCGGTTTAGAGGAATTGTTGTTTATTGTATTTGTGTTGGTATTTGTATTACTTTATAACTTGTATTTTGATATACTTGAGTTGAGATGTTGGTGATTATGGTGATATTGGAGCTTGTGGTTATGATTATATATTTGGGAGTATATTTTCATTTTTACAGGTTTTGGTTTTATCCCGGTACATGGAAAACTCTGCCGGATTTTCTTTATAATTTTAGGTTAATGGTTTTAAGTGAAAAATTCCTTAGGCTTACTATGGGTTTCGGAAGTTTCATGCTTTCCCATTCCCTAGTACCGATCATGTGCCCTTGGGGTTCGGGTCGTGACATCTTTGTTAGGAATTTTGATCTGAACATGATTTAGGGTTCCAATTTAATAAACTTTTTAGTTGTTGCATATTGTGTTTATTAATCTTAATGCTTGTTATTGTTTGGCCACCAATAACATGATTTCAATTAGGATTAGGCATTGAGAGATGGTAATTCTAATAGACCAATAAACAAAAGTTTAACTGAACTCAAAATTAGAGGTAAATTGAGTTGGTCAAATTTCCATTGAGTTGTGCTTCATAATTCATGATTTTGATATCTAGGTATTAGGATTTCAATGAGAATTGGGTCTTTATTGCCTTGATTGATAATTGAGAATTTAAATTAATCGATTCTTGAGAAAGATTGATTGATGCTTTAGAAAAATTCGAGATATGCATAGCTAATTGAGTAAATTTGGGTAGCTTAGTGATTGTGAGGTGATTTAATTCCTAGCAAGTTTTTGATTATTGATTGTTTGCATTATTAATTTTATGAATTAGTTTACTTATATCTGTTAGTTTTATTTCCATTTTAGATTAAGAAGGAATTTTTTTTTTATTTTATAGCCTTAGATGATAAGAAATAAATTAATAAGTGGATAGATCATAGTCTCCGTGGGAACGATATTCTTTATATTACTTATCGATACCGTGTGCTTGTGGTTTTTCACCAACACTGTTCTCACTTGTTTTGCTTAAGGACAAGCAAAAACTTAAGTGTGGGGGTGTTTCTTCGAGGACATCCTCAACCATTACATATTGGTTATCTTTCTTGTTCTCAGCTTCCTTGGCAATTTTAGCTTGAGATTTCACTTCTTTCCCACTTTTAAGTGTAATCACCTTCACTTGCTCATTTGAGTTTGTCTCAGTGTTACTTGGAAGATTTCTTTGGTTCCTTGTAGCTATGGCATGGGTAAGTTGACCCAACTAAACCTCAATATTGTGAATCGAAGAGGTATGATTCCTTGCAATTTGATCGAACTTAGCCTCCATCCTCTTTTGATTCTTGTCTTGGCTTGCAAGCTTATTGGTGATGACATCCAAAAATTTGTCTAGCTTGCTCTCTACTGAAGCTATCATGTCTTTTTGAGGTTGCTAAAATCATGGGGGTCCTTGTGTCCTAACCATATTATTGTTGTTGGGAAAATTTGAGATAGCCACGTTATTGTTGTTACTCCATGAAAAATTTGGGTGTTTTCGCCACCCTGAGTTGTATGTATTGGAGTAGGGGTTGTTGGCTTGCTCTTGAAATTAATTCCCCACATAATTAGCTTCCCCATATAGCCATTCCCCATCATACCTGCATTATAACCACCAAACTTATTATTATTAGAGTAACCCAACAAATTACAAGACTCACCTATAGAGGCTGAAGTGCTTTTGTGGGTGAGGTTGCCAATCTGCTTTGTTAGTGGAGAAATTTGGGCTTGGAGGGTTGTCACTGTGTCAACCTCTAACCTCCCTATTTGCTTTGATGGATTGGCACATTCTGAAGGTCAAAGGCAATTGTCATGCGCCATCCTTCTAAAAATTGTGCAGCCTCATCTACAATTTTCTTTATTAAAAATCCACCAGCTTTGGCATCAATGGAGTCCCTTGTGGAGCTTGTGATTCCATTATAAAATGTCCTAATGAACACATCTTAAAACAAATGTGTCCATTTGAATCATTTAAGTAGAAGTTCGAATCAGCAATTTCTTTTTTATATATAATTATCTTTGGTATCGGTCTCGATTTATTTAAATCGAGATAGATGGACTCTATAAAAGTGCAAAATTCTGTTAGTTTTTTTTTTTGTCCATACATAATATTTTAACTTAAAATTTTATTTAAGAAAATTCAAACTACTTTTTACCTGGATAAACAAAGATCGATAAATTCAACATTTATTTAAGAAATCAAAGGCTTAACCAAATATGATTATATATGTATCTATGAAAAAAAATATTTATATTCTTACAGGCAGCAAGGCCATCTCAAAAAAATATTGTTGAAATTAGTATCAATCAATATGATTGTATCTGAGCCAGAATGAAGATTCAATTTTATAACACTTTTGCTTGAAGAAAATGCCACCAACATTTTGTTAAAAAGCTGCAGCTTCCAAGCCACACAAAATTAGGAGCAAGAATGTTAAAAGAACTGATTCAAGGAATCACTGTCATATATGATTAATGCATACAGTTTACAAAGTATCATACTTCTTAGCAGGATTAGCCTTCTTTTCCTGAGACAGGCGCCATAGCTGTTATCGAGCTTCAACTTCTGAAAATGTTGCAAGATTGACAGAAAGAATGTGCCTTCTTGAGGAGTAATCGGCACATTGATTTATCCGAGTAGAAAAGATTGGCTGTTTAGGAGTAGGCAAGGCTAATCCTTCATTGCTGAGGGTTGCAGCAACATCTGCCATAGTTGGTCTATCTTCTGGATGATCTTGCACGCACAAGAGACCAACTTGAATGCATTGCATTAGCTCATCCATTGAAATTGAATCAGCCAATGCTGGATCCATCAACTCTGTGCACCTTCCAGCTTTCCAGAGCTCCCAAGCCTTGAAAAATCTCAATTTGTTAGCTTCAGAAACATGTAGTTTTGTAGATTAATGTGATTATCAACATCTAAAATGGTGCTTGTTTTATTGTCAATTGGGCTGAGGTTCGAATTTGTAACCTCATAATTCCGGAAAGAGCAAAATTTGTACAAGAATCAAATCTTGAAAGTCCTGCGAACTTGCGTTTACTTACATGTCCTAGCAAAGTCAAGGAGTTTCCGGACGCATAGAAAGAAATGTTCTTTCTGCCACTCACAATCTCTATCAGAATGACTCCGAAACTGTACACATCGGATTTTGTAGAGAAAAGGCCATGAACTCCATACTCAGGAGACATGTAACCACTGTTAGGATGAAAGACAACAAATAATGGTCAGGTTCTCAGAACAATCAAGCAAAATATAGGCTGCTAATATGTGATTAACATGTGACAGTTACTTACTATGTTCCGACAACCCTCTTTGTTTTTGTTCTTGATTCATTGTCAAAGAAAATTCTTGCCATGCCGAAATCTGAAATTTTGGGATTCATGTGACCATCCAGCAAGATGTTGCTAGTTTCAGATCCCTGTGTATTATCCTTAGTCTTGAATACTTGTGAAGATATAGAAGTCCTTGAGCAATCCCTTCAACGATGCATCTGCGCAGTCTCCAATCTAAAAGTTTTCGCTTTACAGGATCTGCATGTAGAGATTGTAACTTCAATCAAATGAAATGAATCAATGAAATTAACAGAACAGACAAGAAATGGTTTTGATGTATATTTACTAACCAAAAATGAAAGAATCCAAGCTTTTGTTGGGCATGTACTCGTAGATTAGTATCTTCTCTTCTTGTTCAATGTAGCAACCTAAAAGCCTGACAAGATTTATATGCTGAAGCCTAGAAATCAACTGAACCTCAGTTTTGAATTCTTCTAACCCTTATCCTGAACTTCTAGAGAGTCTTTTGACTGCAATTTCCTGTCCTGACAACTTTCCCTGCATAAAACAATCAAGAAAAATCGTGTTTAACGATTCTACAGTTGTTTTGGTCAGATTGATTTATTTCTTCTGAAATTACAGTTTGAAGTTTACCATGTAGACAGGTCCAAAGCCGCCCTCTCCAACCTTATTTGTAGCAGAGAAATTGTGGCTCTTTCTATACAAGAAAAGCTGAGTACCAGCAAGTCATGAGCATTATCAGTACTTGGTTTATTAGAACCTGGCTGAAATGTTAACAATCTTGATATGTCTTTATTGGTCCCAGGATTCCTATTAGATTCTGATGATATGAAAGTGTTAACTCAACTCAATATTTTGTGGTTTAAGGTATAGAACACACATTGTTCAGTGAAAGAGTACCTATACGGTTTCCTTTGGTTCGTCGTCGCACACAAAACAAGGCAATCATAACAACTAATATCAAAGAGATTATTGGAATTGCTATTTTCCACCACAGTTGGTTGCCTGATGACAGAAGATGATCACAAATTTAAACAGGTATAGGTCAATAAATGCACAAACAAATTATAGCAGCTAAGGTTCAACTTGAAAATGCTGTTTTCTGATATGCAATGTAGAAGCAAAAATATTTGACATTGTTTATGAAATGTTCTGAAGGAGTTGCAAACCAGAATCCGAAAACGCGCCTCGAACATAGATAGAGTTATTTCCTTTTTCTATGGAACTAAGAAGATTCTTCCTGTCTCCATAATACAGTTCACAAGTAATTCCATCAACTGCTGAAGAAGAAAATGCAGTACATGAACAGTTATTGCTGCACATAATCTCACAATCACCAAGACTCAAGCGGCTAGAGGAGGTCATGAACATTGAAATAGGCATTGAGCCCTTAATTTCTGAGACCTTATTTCCATCTCTGCACTCTAGTGGTGATTCAATTACGCAATTATCAGGATTGAATGCTGATATACCATCACATAATGAATGATTCACCATTGTAATCCCCCGTTCTGTTGTCGTGTATTCATTGAGTTCCCCAGTTGGAGTCAACACAAACCAAGAAGATGTAACATTTCCTTTGTTATCAAAAGTAAGGTAAACTTCCTTGCCATTTGATACAAAGCTGAAGTTGTACTTATGTGAAGAGCTTTCAAATATGAACCTGAAGCTATGGCCATCCCAAGACCCAATCTCCGTGGTTGGCAAACCATGGTGAAATATATTGAACTGTGACTTATTATCAGGATTTATGCCAAGAGCAAATGAACCACTAGCTGGTACAGATGGGCTGGACCAAGATAAAAGAAACTCTTTTCTTATCCGATCCGAGTCCAGGTTAAACCAACCTAATTTCATTCCTGAAAAAAATGTATCAGTTGGATAATCGAAACTCTGCCATACGATTATTTCTCCCTGCCCCAGGATTAGATTTCCTGAATCAAGAAGTGTTGCACTAGTGTTATTACTTGTTGCTGAAGAACCAGTGTTTACCACAATAGGTTGCAGCCTTGCATCCGACATCTCCATGTTCCCATCCGACCTCCTAATTGTAAGAAATCCAGACGAATCTATCAGAGGATTGTCTCGATTCGCTACCCAAAATGGCTTCTTTGTTGGGTCCTTCTTGAACCAAATTCCTAAGTAATGATTGCTGATCTCACTTGAAGCAAAGAAGCCTAGTTCAAAGACCCCACCTGCAGAGACTAGTGTCTCATTGTTGTACAAAAACTCTCCTGGTTTAAGGGTGTCTAAAGCGTGAGACGGGAATACAAACAGGTAGCATAACAAGTAAAGCTTGACTGGAAGTTCCAGACCTGTGGCTCTCATGTTGAACATGAAAGACAGATTGAAACTTTCGGGAAAAAAAAAAAAAGGAAAAATCTGAGAGACAAGGGCTTGAAGGTCAACTCTTTTCCAATAAATTTTTATGTGTTGACAAGCCAATTTGCTTACTTTTCATTGTTGCTCTCTCCCACAACTGTTATTTTCTTCGAAATTTACAGATGAATAGTAATATTACTTGAATGTTTGCTTCAGAATTTGGAATATGTAAGAATTGTAGCAATTGCAGACCAATCTTTCTTCCCCTCCAAGGAGATTGCTTCTTGATCCTGCCATCAGTGTTGACTGTGAATATTATAAAATGTTAATGTTGAGGTAATGGAACAAAAAAAACCAGGAGACCTGAAAATTAGTACCATCTTCCTACAGAAATATCCCCACCAAAGATTGACTAAATTTTAAATAACATTTCAAATGCTGAATTAGTTAACTGCAAAGAATCAATCAACATATTGTCCAAAAAAAAAAAAAA
>CATIWK010220383.1:0-11914 GCA_949634005.1 Mallotus japonicus
GGATCGACTTTTCAAATATGGGGGTTAAAAAATATTTTCTTTTTTCTTTTTAATTTTTTCCTCATTCTCTTTTTTTCATTTTTATTTTCTTTTCCTTTTTCTTTTTCTTTTTTCTCTTTTTTTTTTAATTCATTTCAGGAAAAGCTGAGGTTGAAAGTACCTGAAGGGAAATTAAAAGTCAATTCTGACATTTAGTCCTCTTGATGTGGTTTTTTCTTTTTCTTTTTTCTTTTACTTTTCTTTTGAATCTCTCTATCATTCAAGCATAAGATTGCATGCATAATTATAACAAATTCATAATCATGTAATTTAGACAGTCAGACATTTATTAGCACAAAGAAAAGTTGTTGCAATAAAATATTTTTTAAAATTATTACAACCACAACTGACAATAATTATTCAGAGTGTTCAAATTCAAGTCAACTTCAACTTGTACTCTGAAATGGTACAACTCCTTGAATTCCCTTATACCCATGTCCTTCAATTTATTGGCTAGAGGTGGAATGCATGCTTCTATGGCTATGATCAGCTGGTCTGATTCTGCAGGTCTATGCTTCATTTGGGCCAACTTTCCTCTCCACCTAGTCAAAAAGCTTGTGAAGGACTCATTCAATCTTTGCTTTGTATTCTATAACTCTTGAAGAGAGACTTCAAATTGAGAATTTAGCCCATACTGCTTGATGTAGGTTGAACACAACTCCTTCCAGTCTTGTTGAACATATGCATCCAAAGTGTAGTACCACTTGATAGCAGTTCCTTCTAAGGACATTAGAAATTGTTTGACAATCTGAGCCTTAGACAACTCAGTGGCCTTCATATAAGTGACGTACTATTTCAGATGCAGGTGATGATCATCAGTGCCAGAGTACTTTTTTATATTTGGGAATTTGTATTTCAGGGCCAATGGTTCTTCCTCCTCCAAATCCAGATCCAAGTCGCAAAGTTAGGATTGAGCCCATGCTTTTTCATCGCAGTCTGCAATTGTTCCATTTTCTTTTTCATTTCTTTCATCCATTTTGACTAAGTTGGATCTACTGGTTCTTTTAGTTTTTCTTTTAGTGGCTCACCGAGAACAGTTCTTATTTTAGAGTCTTCTTCATCTAAGGGCATCTTCCTTACTATCTCAGCAACCATGTCTCTAATCATTTGTCGCGTGTCATCTTTAATTTCTTTCAAAAGTTCTTGCTTGGAAGATTCAACATCAAAATTAGAGGGTCCTAACATTATGCTCTCTTATGAAATGGTCTCAATTATTTGATTAGATCCTCGATATTGGTAGGCTAAATTTACTTTTGATCTGCTTCCAAACAAAAAGAGGTTTGTGGCTAGGAAAAATGCATTTTTGAAAATTACAATGAATTTCTTATATGTATGAAATGCAAAATTATTTACAAATACAAGCATATCATATAGCAAAACCTCCTAACCTTATTTCTCCCACACACGTGTTCAATGGAGAGTCTCTTTTCTTAGGATTTTTGTTCTGGGTTTTGATTATCATCAAGGGATAACAAAACCGATGTACACAAGAAATCTCTCGAGCAAATAAGTAGCAATTCCTCTGAATAAAACTAAAGTCCATCATAATAGGCTACATTGGATATGAAAGGCCCAACTTGAAATGATCCAAGTTTTTTTTATGGGCTTGGGCTTTATTGAGAGGACTACTATGAAACACATGCATTTTGAAAAAAACCTAAGGGAAGTTGCTAAGTCACTACATTGGCTGAGTCTTTGTGAAAGGCTTAGGCTCCCATAGCAATATACCTCCATTATGTCTCCCCACTCAAGGGTCTATGTGACATGGGATAAGTACTTGCTATGAGTGATAATAGCCAAGTACTCCACCACTAGGTTTAAGTAAAACCCAAGCAACAAAGTAAAGACTATTGTCAGGCTATTTGGGACTATATGTGCAGTGTGTGAAAAAGTGTTGTGAATGCAAAAGAAATAAGAAAATAATTAAAAATGATAAAACAAAAAATACTGGAATCAGTTTCTCTATCCCCCAGTGGATCGCTACTGTAGGCGGTGGGGTTCAGCATCCGCCCAAGTGTTCGGCGACCACGGCACTATATGGGCTCAAGGCCCATTAGGAAATACAACATGGGCTTTAAACCTATATCAGAGATGGGAGTCGTCACTCGGATGAGACCCGGGACACACTTTACAGCAATTAGATGCCACGGAGGGCCCCAGCAGCCGTCCTCAGAGATTGGGTTCGGAAACTAGGTATGGGCTTTTAGAATGCCTACCCAACCTTGCGGTTGGCCTCTGTTTGTGTTTTATGTTTTATTACTTTAAATTATTTCACTATTTCCTTATTAACATGCAAATTGCAATTTCCGCCAAATAATTTTCAAGTTTTACAATTTAGTCAATTTAGTCCAAGTTTGGATTTAATTCCAATTACATGCAATTTAAGTGTAATTCGCAACATTTATCATAAAATATAAATACATACATCATAAATAAATAAATGTGCATGCAAAGAAATGGAGGGAGGAGAAAAGAGTTACACCCTTTAATCATGCAATAAATAAAATAAAATAAACAAAAATTAATCTCTAAGTAAGCTAACATTACTTGACTGTTTAATCCTTAAAAAAGAAATAAATTAGTCCATCAAATAAAACCTACAAGAAAAATAAAGAAGTTAGTTTATAAAATAAAAAAATAAAAAATAATAACAAGCACATATTAAACAAAATAGGAAATTTTTTAATAAAAATAGGAAACTAAAATTAACTTGAGTCTAAGTTCTAAAAAACTAAGACTAAAAAAAATTCCATTTATTGACTTAATAAAAATCTAGACAATTTTTATTACTACTTTTAATCGATAAAAACTTCAAAATTAGAATCAAATAAATATTCAAAGATAAAAAGCTCAAAATTCGAATAAAATTATAATAAACCAAAATTGGCAACACAAAACAAGTAATTAAAGTACAAAAAACAAGAAAAACCAGAAACAACCAACATAGATTAAAATGTCAATTATGAACTAAACATTAAATACACCATAGAATTTGTAGGAAACTAAAATAAAATAATTAATCAAAATGATGTAATGGTTGAGGCGTCGCCTTAACACACTAAAGCGATCTAGACGACGCCTTTATACGCTAAGGCTGCGCCTTAGCATAAATAAGACGCTCTAGTGAATTTTGATTTTGCATAGATTACAAGTTTCAAAAGATTTTCTAAAAGAAAGTGAACTTCTTCATGCAACAAATATGAACTTTAACTCACATCAATTAATCAAGAAAACTCATGCAAGTCATACCAAAATAATAAACAGTGAAAATTTTAAATAAAAAGGAGAAAAAGTAAAAAAGGTCCCACTTATTGACACTGATGGCTTTTCCTCTGTCTTGGCCCTCAGAAATTTTCAGTAACAGCTATAAGCTTGGATAGTGAAAAGCCATAATTCTTTTCTTTTACCAGGTTGAGTCCTCTACTGCTTCTTTGCTTTTCTATTAACTCGACTTTCCTTCTTTTCTACTTTCATATTCTTCCTCTCCTTTTTTCCTATACCTCTATTGTTTTTCTTCTCTTCTTGATTATCTTTTCTAAACTCATAGAACTCTCCCTTAGACTCTTCCTTTTCTTTTCTGAATTCTCACTGTTTTTTGGCCTTTTTTTTTCAGCTCTCTCCTTTTTGTTTAACATTCTCCTCTCTTTTAAAACCGTCAGATGCCTCCCTATTTAATGCTCTGATTCTCCCTTTTTTATTTTCTCTAATTTTTTTCAATTCAGAATATCCCTCCAACTTCCCCCACTTTCTCCACCAAGTTAACAACAACTTCCCATGCTAACATATAGAGAAAAATTACGTTAAAATGTGGTTTTCTCCGCTATTTTAAAAATAGCTCATCATCGTTAAGGCACCGTGCTGATCTTAGCAATAATCAATCTTGATTTTGATCTTAACAAACTTAATTTTGAGCATTTAATTTTTTTGTTTATGTGTGTATAAGTTAGGACTCTAATGAAAGTTAAAATGAAGTATGAATATATTGGGCTGATTCGACCTCTGAGATTCAAGAAGACTTTTGACATCCTTAGAGCTTTGTAATAAGAAAATTATCCTCTTAAAATTTGAAGTAGACATCTTGAGCTTTCTGAATTGGGCTTACTTGTCAAAATCCAATTTCATTTGGGTATGCAAATCTTGAGTCGAAGTCAGCATATGTAGCTGCCGTTTTAAAATGTACAGCTCTTAGTATTTCAGATATATCTTGAGCTACAGAAGTCCAATTAAGGTGATTCCAAATGATATGGAAAGCTAAGTCAAATATCTACAACTTTTGTGAAGAAAGTGTAGGCAAATTCGAAATTTTCCAGTAGACAATCACGTTTTTAACCCATGCACAGCTGTCTGACAGCAGGCTGTCGTTTTAGATTGCACAGCTCTTATTATTTCAGAAATATCTCAAGCTACAGAAGTTGAATTGAGCTGATTCAAAATTATATGGAAATCTAAGTCAAATATCTACAACTTTTATGAAGAAAGTGTAGGCAAATTCAAATGTTTCCAGTAGGCAATCACGGTTTCAATCAGTGAACAGTAGTCTGACAGCATTACTTTCTATAATTCAAAATTATAAACATTGGATTCAAAATTATAATGTTGGAGACATTATTTGCACCTCCAACAACTATAATTTTGAGTATATAAATACCTCTAGAGCTGAATTGAAGTTAAGACACTTGCCTATTACATTTTTCTATCTTAACATTCATCAAAGCTCTCAAAACTTTCAAATATTCATTTTTATTTATATAACTCTTGTGAGAGTTGGTTGTGTGTTAGAAATAGAATTTCTATTCATCTTAATTCTTGGGATAGATTAGAAGGGAAATGAGATTTATTTCTAAAGGAATTGGTTTAAGTGTTTTCCATTGAAACACTTGGGATTTGGTTTTTTTGAGTGAGCCTTGAAAACTCATATTGTAAGGTTGTAAGAGTGAGCCATAAAACTCTTGTGTAATCTCTATTTTGTGAGTAAGATTGAGTGATATTGAAAATCCTAACTTGGGGATAAGTTAGGTGAAGACGTAGGATTTTTGAGAATCCGAACTCCTTAAATTCTTGTGTTCATCATTCTTCCTTCTCAACATTCTTTCAATTCTTGCAAAAAATTATTTTTAATTCCGCTTTTTATTCAATAGCCCTATTCACCCCCCCTCTAGGGCTCTTTTCAAAAGAGACGTTACATAGTTTGAAAAAATAATAAAAAAAAAACATAGTAAAAGTGATTAGTTGAAAATCGAATTGTGGTTGAATTATATAACCTCCATGTTTTCCAATAAGAAAACAATATAAATTAGGCTTCTAAATTCTATTAAAAATTTTGAAAACAAGAAAATTGTAGAAATTTTTTTTGGAAAACACCTCTTGTTTTCCACAAGTAAACAGAATTTTCTCCAAAATTCAAACAGTCCAAATAGAGACAGAGAAGAGTTGATAATGTGAAAGGGGCGAACAACAGGCGGGGACAATACCGAGTTTCAAAATTTGATGGTTTGCGTTGGGGCCACAAAGATTTAAACTCAATACTGATATGTCTACTAAAAGTTAAATCTTTAGTTGTTAGAGATGAAAATACTGGTAATTGAAGAGGTCAACTGACTTCAAAAATCAAACAATGCGTGACAACGGGGTGGGGTGGATGGATGTGATGAGGTGAAATGAGATGAGATGACCGATTGTTCTTTTACTGGCCTATAAAATTTCCCTTCTCACAGTATAGTTTAGCACACAATCTGTTCGACTCATTTCAACATACAAATCTTTAGCTCACTCTTCGTGTTCTATAATCTTCAGCTATTTTAACTATCATTTACTCCTTAGTATCATGGCTTCTATTAGTACTAGTACTGTAGAAAAACCCAAGGAAAATTGGGATGTATTTATTTGTTTTAGAGGTGAAGATGTGCGGGATACATTTCTTGTTGATCTGGTGCAAGAGTTGAAGGATAATGCCCACATCGAAAAAGTTTTTGTGGACAGAGAATTGCGTACAGGAGATGATATATCGACCCTGTTGAAGATAATTGAGAGATCCTATATTGCAATAGTTATTTTCTCCGAAAAATTTGCAGATTCTTCATTTTGTCTGGATGAGATTGTGAAGATATGCGAATGCAGGAAAGCACCAAAGCAAATTATTGCCATACCAGTCTTTTACCAAGTAGATCCGGGGCATGTTCAAGACCTGCAAAACAGATATAATTCAAAAAGATTAAGGTCAGAGCAAACAGAGCAGGAGGATGATCTGACACCTTTCGAGAGCAACTTTCTGAGCGTTCTTGCAAAAGAAGAGAAAGAAGAAGAGAAAATAAAGGATTGGCTCAAGGCTTTGACAGAAATAAGCAACATCAAAGGATACGATGGACAAAGAAGATTGGAATTAAAGAATATGTATGTTTGGTTATTGCTCTACTTTTTTTTTTTTTGTTTAATACTAGTATAATGTTCCTATTTTGTATGTGCTTTAACTCTAGATTTTAAGAAAATTACAATTAATCTTAATTTTAAATATATTATTTTAACAGTTAGAAATTCCAAACTAAATATGATTTATTCTCACAGTTGATTGCTAAAGAAACAAATACTATATATATATATAGAGAGAGAGAGAGAGAGAGAGAGTTTATTTTTATATATGGTACATAAAGTAAAAAATAGAATTAATAAATACATAATATATAAAAATGATAATTATTAATTTAAACTATAATTTAAATATATTTTATGTTTATTACAATTTAAATATAAAAATAATGAATTATAAAATTGCTAAATATTTTTAGTTTACAAAATTGGCACATAAAAAGTATATATATTTATAGATTTAATTTTAACCATCTGACAAAATTTTAAACATTCATTTTTCTCATTTGATAGATTTAATCAAATTGTACACGTCATTTTATGGTAAAAATATTTTCTCAAATGTATCATTAATAATATTAATTTTTTTTTGAAGCAATTAATAATATTAATTTTCAATAATTAAACATGTAATTTTAAAAGATAATATATTAATTTTAAGTTTTAAAATATCTATCTATCTATATATATATATATATATATATATATATATATAAAAGTATGAATAGGGAGAAAATATTTTTGGATAAAAAAGGACATTTATTTTTTATACATTGACAAAAATAGTCTTATTTTAGTTTTGAAAATTTTTAAAATAGATGAAAATAGTTTTAACTTGTATTTTAGAATTTAAAATTAGATAGATCTAAATAAAAATAAAATAATTTCTATCTTATTTATCATCAAATTTAAATAAGTATAGAAATTATTAAATTATTATTGTTATTATTATTTTGTTAATTCAAGCACTTTTCATTCAAGCTAATTAATTGATCACACCTGGTTTTTATTATTATCTTGTAGCTGTATCTTTAATATATACATATATATATATATATAATTAAGTTTGTTTTTCATATGTAACCAGGACTGATTACCAGTTGATTAAAGCAATTGGCAAAGATGTCTCAGAGAAACTATGTGAAAGGCTATTAGCTGGTTCTGACAACGACAAATTCGTTAAAATTAATTCTCATGTCAATGATGTCGGGAATGTGAAATCATTATTAGACATCGACTCAAAAACTGATGCTCGGACAATAGGAATTTGTGGGTGGCGAGGTGTTGGTAAGACCACAATTGCTGAAAAAGTATATATTGACATCAGGCACAATTTCGATGGTTACGAATTCATTGAAAATATCAAAGAAAATATAAAGAACCATACTACGATTAGAGATAATATGATTAGAAAGTTATTAAAGGTTGGGGCGCATATTGATATAGGCACTCCTGATCAAATAGATCCTGCGGTTAAAGCAAGGCTAAAAGATTACAGGGTCCTCATTGTTTTTGATGATGTTGAAGATTGGGATGATTTGAAACGTTTAGCTGGAGAGAGTGCTTTGTACGGCGAAGGAAGTAGAATCATCGTAACAAGTAATGACATGCAGGTGCTTAAAAATGTATGCTCTGAGAATAACATATATGAGGTTAAGCCATTACCTTATGCTGATGCTCTTGAGCTATTTTGCGCTTGTGCCTTCACACAAAGTGTTCCCAAGGATGGATTCATGGAGCTGTCGAATGAGGTTATAAGCTATGCTCAGGGACTTCCATTAGCTATTTGTGTTTTAGGTTCTAATCTGGTTGGCAGAGATGACAAGGATTATTCGACAAGTTTGTTAGAGCAATTGAAAGAAATTCCTGATAAGAAGATCACAGAAGTTCTGAGAACAAGTTATGATGGATTAGAGCCAAATGAACAGAGGCTTTTTCTTGATATTGCATGTTTATTGAGAGGAGAAAGTAAAGATCGAGTTGAAAGAATATTAAAATATTGTGGACTCTATTCGAGAACTGGAATTATACGTCTTGTTGAAAAATCTCTTATATATATTTCACCAACTCATAAAGTAGAGATGCATGACTTGATCCAACGAATGGGACAAGAAATTGTTCGGAAGGAATGCCAAGAACATCCGGAAGAGCATAGCAGGCTGTGGAAATACGAAGAAGCTTGCGATGTATTGGAAAATGATACGGTAAGGATTATAAAGCAACAATTTTCATTTTTGTTTGCTTTATGTTTGAGTTTTAATAACAAAATAATGATCTTCTTCAAATTGCGGAAGGAATAAAGGTCAATTTAACCCCTCAATTTTTTTGTTTAGAGTCAAATTAACCCTTTTAAACTTTTTGGATCAATTTAACTCTGAGCTTTACGATAAAAGTCAAATGACCTGTAAACATTATACTTAACTCTTTTTTTTTTAACAAATAAATAAAAAACCCTTTGAATATCTACAAATACTTCTCTAATAGTTTAAATAGTTAACAAAGTAGTCCTTATTTTATTAATTTTTAAAAATTTTTTTTGTTCAATAAAAATGTTTTTAATTAAAAATGTTTATTTTTAAAATTATATTTAGAATATAATTTATTTATAACTTGTAAAATTTACAAATATAATATTATATTATGTTAACATATTAATCAAGTTATTCACTAATAATTTTAATTGTTTTGAAATATTAACTTTTTTATTTATAAATTAATTTTATTTTCAAAATTATACATAACACTAAAATTTATCTATAGTTTGAAAATAGGAATGCATAATTTAATATATATATATATATATATATATATATATATATATAATAAATTTATTATTATTGTTATTATAAAATTTTAGTTTTAGTTTATTATTATATTTTTTTGGGAAACTTGAGGGGCTAAACGGACCTTTACTTCATTGCGGAAATCTTCTTTTTTAAATTGCAACATTTGCCTCTGCACATGATCAAAAGGCAAAAGAATTAAATTATAAAATAATGAAATGTCTTCTAGATGAAAATAGGAGGGGCTAAAATATACTAGTATTCAAAAGTTAGGGGTTAATACTAAATTTTATAAATGATTTTTTAAAAAATTTTAGGAACTTTAGGGAGATTATAGCCCTTTCACCCTTAAACCTAGGTCGCCCCTACCAATAGTATAGATTGTATGTATACCATCTGATAGCTTCGGTGGTGCCTAAACTTTACTATTTATTTCAAATTAGATATTCAACGTCAGTTTATTTTTTTATTCAAATTTCCATTTTTTATTTTATCGACAAGTCATTTAATTGAGGAAAAAGGTCAAAAAAAAAAAAACACTCTTAAGATTATGCCCTAATTTCACGTCCACCATTAACATTTTTCGAGGTATAAATACATTTTTATCGTTTTAAAAACCATATATTTAATCCACTCTTACAAATGATGTTAATTCTCACCGTTAGTAAGATCCATTATTACTGACATATACAAAAAAAATTATTAGTTAAAAATATATTTTTACCCTTAACGTTTATAATAAGGAACAAATTTACTTTTAGAGAAAATTTAAAAATATTTTATCACAAAAAGTTTTTAAAATATTTATCTTTCACAAAATTTAAATTTTTATCTAATAAAAATATTAAATAACCATTTATTTTTTATACTTCAAAAATCTACTAATGTTAATACAATATTCAAATAATTTTACATCTAATTTGTTATGAAAATTTTTAAATTTTGTCCCATTGAAAAAAATTTAGAAATATTTAAATAAAAAATTAATTTCATTCTATATAATTTTTTCCTTTTCTATTCACTCTCAAAATAAAAATTAATAAATATTTTTTAAAATGTAACAAATTAAGTTGAGATGGATAAATAAATAAATAAATATTTATTTATTTTTTATTCTGGGAGAGAATAAAGAAAAGCAAAATTTTATATAGGATTAGATGAGTTTTGTTTATTTAAATATTTCTAATTTTTTTGGAAATAGTATGAAATGAATTTATATAATATTTTCTTAAATTTTCATTAGGGGTAAATTTGTTCCTTATTATAATCATTAGGGGAAAAAATGCACCTTTATTTAATTTTTTTTTTCATGTCAGCAATAATGGATTCCACTAATTGTGAGAATTAACATTGTTTGTAAGAGCGATTTAAATGTACAGTTTTTAAACCGATAAGAATGTATTTAAATCTTGAAAAACATTAATCATGAATATAAAATTAGAGCACAACGTTGGAATGTTTTTTACCTTTTGTAGTTCTTTATGTTGTGATAGCCATAATTGGGGTCCTCTTGGATCCCACATCGTTAGATTGTGACTTAGGTATGTGAGTTATAAGCATGTTCATGGGTTTCATCCAGTCAGCAATTGCTTGGATGATGGTGTATGAACAGTAAGTTTTCAAAGAAGCCATAATTGGTATATTCTTTGACATTTTCTTTTTATCATTTGTGGTGTTATAAGCAACTTTAATTTCTACCAAATACATAGAGGGACACACAAAATATAATAGGCTCCAAAGTGACTTATAATGTAGAAAATGAGAGAAAGCATTTAAGGAAATTAACTGATTCCGATTGCCACATTACCAAAAATACATTGGAATTCATTGAGTGACTTGCCGGTACAATGAAATAGAAATTTCAATATTAAAAAGAAAAAAAAGTCTCCCATACCTGGCCTAGTGGCCCAGATGATGAGGGACACTCGGTGGGTCTCCGGTTCGAGACCCACTTCCCCCAATTCTCCCACTCAAAGAAAAAAAAAATTAAAGTTTGAAAACCATTACACTATGTTGTTCAAGTACTCTATTATTTATTTATTTATTTTTGTATGCATGTAAGGGTACTGACAAAGTTGAAGGCATATCAATTCAAACATCAAATGCAAATGGAAAAGCAAAAATCAATTTGAGTCGGACAGCCTTCAAGAAGTTGCCCAATCTCAGAATCTTTAAAGACCAACATGGATATTTCGATAGAAACGTGAACGTCTCTGAGGATCTTGAATTTCTTCCAGAAAAGCTAAGTTATCTTTACTGGCCTCGTTTCCCGTTGAAATATTTGCCGTTAGACCCGAAGAATCTTGTAGAACTTTGCTTGCCTAGGAGCAGCCTTACAACACTTTGGGATGAAAATAAGGTACACTTTTCACAATCTAATTACTAAAAGACAAAACCCATTACTAGGTCCTCGAACTTTGTTGGTTTTCCACGGTTGGTCTCTCTTCTTTTATTTCAACGAATTGAATCCCTTAACTTTTATTTTTTTTTCATCCTTTGTTCACTCAGAATGCCAAATTGAAAAATGATGTCGTCTTCTGTTGAATTATAAAAGCACATCTGAACAAAAAACGTGTCTAAACCAGCTATCAAAAACAAACAATTTGCATCAACAGCTTGATGCAGCTCACAATCAACAGTGAAATGAAGTTCAAATGATCAAGTTCACAACCAATAATTGGTTGAGATATGCTTTTACAACTCAACAGAAGACGATAGCATCTTCAATT